>JAYJMB010031385.1:0-36094 GCA_036873735.1 Pouteria campechiana
TCTAAGATTTAGAAGTTTTCTTACTCATTAATTTACTTCAGAAATTCTAACGTTTGAAATTTCACTACTTAGAAGTTCTTTAGAAGAACACTAGAAGCAACATCAAGGCACAAAGAATTATGCCAAGAGAAAACTTGACATGTCAGAAGTAACTCAGACATATTTTTACTTATCACAGAAGTTTTGTGGTACTTCCTCAGAACTTCTGACTCACAGGCCTGTTTGCCCCAGAACTTCTGTTCTTTATTTCACTTCTGCATATTTTCCTCAGAACTTCTGAAGTCATTGACATAGAAGTTCTGTTGAACTTATGTTCCACATAGAAGCAATGTAGAAACATTATCCCGTTAAACAGAAGCAATGGAGAAGCACCATTATACTACATAGAATCAATCAAGAAGATACTTTGGTTACACAAAACCTCTGAAATCATTAATACAGATGTTTTGTTGAACTTTTTTTCTGTACAAAAATAATGTAGAAGAATTCTTGGATTAGCAAAACTTACACAGAAGCAATTCAAAATTTCATCAGAAGTAAATACAAAATTCAGAAGTTACCTGTGACGCCCCTCACTCACAGGGCCGTTACCCTATTATACACTGTAAACCCTCTATAATGACACCTAAATTTTCCCTACTTCTAGGTTAGGGTGGTTGAATCCTATTTTCTAGTCTACGTAATTTCTAATGAAATTTCTACTAAAAATTCAACAGAATTTTTCCTAAAATATCAATATTTGAACCTGATATACATCATTTAAAAAATATAATAAATTGAATTAATAACGTAAAATAATAATCTAAACTGACCCATTTTATCCATAGCCTAAAACTTGTCTTACAGCATGATGACACTACACCTTAGGGGAAACATATTATGTTATCACAATATTATTATAATCATCTTCTAAGAATACCAATTTATTTCTTTAATACTTCGTTTGAATTCTTTAAACCATAATTAAACCATTATATTATGAATTATACGTTCACACCAATACAAAATGGGATTCCAACCCCTATATAAAATCATACCACAAAAGTCTTCAGTTTCTCTCATAAATCTTTTGCTTGCCCTGTCAGCTAAAAAAAATTAAACAAGAAGGCATGAATCTGGGCAACTCAGTAAGTAGGCATAAGTAATAAACAATAATAATAAATCATAATTAATAAATGTTCTAACCTAGAACATAAATCAAAATAACACAATCTAAATATGTCAAGGAGGTTCAACTCCTCCTCAATCCAATACAATACCCTATGCCCTTCAGGCGTATACAACCACGACCATAACTACAATATACTTCCATCTCATCATGAGATGTATAATACAAAAACAAACATACCATAAGGCTCAAATTCTCATACTATCCATACATATTTCTATCAATACAACCTAGGCATATCATCCATTCCCTATATTTTAGGCATTCTTATCACAAAACTAGGATATGCCCTATCCCTATCATGTAAAAGATATCCATACACAAGGATGAGTATAACATGAACTACTTTATAGCTCCTCATTCATTTCAATCCAAGGGAAACTCTCTATCCCTTTTTATATTCATGCATACATACTATTTATGGGATAATCCATATCCCATTACATTCATACAATCATATACTCTCTATATACTCAAAAAATATTCACTATTCCTCAATACACATGTATTTACAAAATAGATAAACATCATTCTTAAATAAATATGGGATATTCAAAATCCCTCATCCAAAATATATATACCCAGAACAAACATAGGATAACTACTATCCTCATCCATTCATTCAAGTCATACAAAGTGGCGCCTACTTACCTTAGACCTCTAGCTCCACCCATATTCTTCAAGCATTGTCTTTTCATCCTTTTCAGATCATCCTATACAGAGCAACAATGCCAATTATAATACCTCATTCATAGCCAATCTCAGGCTATAATCATCAAACATATGATAAACACTAGTCAACCTAGGCTTTCTTCACAATTATCACAACAACTTTACTTGTTTGGCATATTTATCTAGCACCTCACATAATTAATATCCAAACAATATGTAAACAACTCAATTAAACTTTTAGACTATTCAATTCATAGCTTACATAGCCTATTCACAAAAATCCTCTTTAGACCCTAACTAGGGCATAGCCCATAACTCGATTCCATTGGTCCAAATCAATCCATATATATTCTAAACATACTAATCATGTCATTAATCATTCACCCATAATTAATCCAACAAAAATCATAAAATACCTAATTTTTTCTATTCATCAAAACCCTAGTTTTTTTTAATCTCAAATTTCTCAAGCCAAATCATGGAATCATTGTATTAAATCATTTTCTCCATGAATTATAAGCATAATTATCAATTTAAGCTCCAAAAATTCACTTTTCCCAAAACCCAAAAAATCCAAAATCAGAGATTTAGTTAGGAAATTGGGCTTACCTCCATTTATGAGCATAGCCGTCCTCCCCCAACTGATGATCAAGCTCTCAACTCCAAGTGGCTCCTTCCATTTTGTAAAAATCTGACTTTTCTTTCCTTTTCTATTATTTTTAATGGATCAAATGGGTGAAAAAGAGATTTAACTAAAAGATCACAAGTTTTTCTAGCTAGGCAAGAGAATTCCTAGCTAAATAGGCAAGAAACAAAGCTAAATGGGGTTAGAGCATGAGAGGGAAAGAAACAGAACAAAACAGTATGAGAATGACTTGAAATGGACGAATCGACTTTAAAAAAGTTAGGCTGCTGCTACTCGTTAACCGCTTGCCCTCAGATCACAAGCACCTAGGACCATAGCTGATACGGCAGCAACCTGCCATATCGCTTGCCATCGTCCAACAGGGTTTTTCTCCCCGAATTCGACCATAGGCGCTTTCCCAGCCACCCGCCATACTGCCTGGGGAGTGTAGGCGCCTAACATACTGCCTGGGGACCCTGTCTCCCCTATTTTTTTAGATTTTTGTATATTTTTTCCTCTTTATTATCCATTATTTTTCCACATGATACTGGTATAAATTTTATCAATTTACACTCCCAATTGGCTCAAAATCAAATCAAATCTTCAATTACATCCACTTGCAATTACATAATCTTAAATCATTTTATTTCAAAAAAAATTTCACCATGTTTCATCATTGTATTTATTGTCATAACTATAATCTAATCCATAATTAACTCAAATTAAAGGTGTTATATTACTAGATATAACTTAGAACCAGACCAGAAGCATTTCAAAGTTTCTTCAAAATCAAAATGAAACAATATTGAACATCAAAAGTAAAACAAAAAAGTATTCATATGACAGAAGCATTCTCAGAAGAAACTTCATCCATAGAGAAACAATGTAGAAGCACCATCATGTTGCACAAAAGCAATTCAAAATTCTATCATGCCACATAGAAGTAACGCAAAACATTGTGGTACTACTCAGAAGCAATAGAACATTGTTCAGAAGTTCTGTCACACTCCTGAAAGCCTCTGTTGGAGTTCTAAGAATGTCAAAAATCACTCATCTTACACTTCTGAGGATGTCAAAACTCATTTAACACTTATTTGCAATCCTCAACTTTGCTTAGAAACTCTTTTGACATACTTCTGCAACCCTCAAAACTATTTAACACCTTTCCAAAAATATTTTCTGTGCTTTTGAGAACTTCAGCAACTACCTCAGAAATATTTTTGTATTGTTTAGCCTTCAAAAACCACTCAATTTCACTTCTAAGGTCTTCAGAAACATATGCAAAGTCAATTCAGCATTCACTAGAACTTCTATGCACGTCAGAATCATCTCTATTGCATTTCTGAAAACTTTAGAACCTCCTCAGCATCTCATCAGAAGCTATTTCTACAAGCATCAGAATCTTGTCAAAAACACTTCTAAGAACATTAATTTAACCACTTTAGAAGCTCTTCAAAACTTTTGACCCTCTTTTGAGAGTTAAACTTCTCCAAAAATTCTGAGTTTTGACATTTCATCCTCACCAGAAGTTCATCAAAACTTCTAACATGCTTATGATGTTATGTAATCAGAAATTGTTCACCCTTTCTTCTTTTTCTATTTCTTTCTAATGTTTCTCAATGTACTTCTTAGAAGTTCTAACAAACTTCTGAAGATCTTCTGAGAATACTACATAACTTCACAATCTTAATGTCTCTGTCAAACTTCTAAGCTTGATGGAATAAGCACCCCTCCTCTGAAGATATTCTGACATTAACACTTCAATGCTTCAGAAATTCTGATGGAGTTATGACAATTTACTTCACTTTCTCAGAAACATGCTTTACTTGTCTCAGAAGTTTTGATATTAATATTTCATTATATCAGAAACTTCACTTCAATGCTTTTGATAATGCTTAGAATTTTTTACGATCAAGTATTTGGTTCTGATGCACTTCTGATAGTTGTGCTACTTGCAGAAATTCTGAAGATTTAAGATCTTTAACCTCCTCATAATCTCCAATGTACTTTTGATGCTCTTCTAAAATAAATAATTCATTGTTACTAAACTTCTGAAGTTATGTTAAACACTTGAGCTTTTGTCTTATTTTTGAAAATCTTTGAATTTCTTTTGAAAACTTCTAACATTCACATTCATACTTCTGAAGTTCACAATTGCTACAAATTTACTCTTTTCTAATAATTTTCAATGTCTGAAATAATAACAACTTTGTTAAGTGTAATATTGTCTTAAACATCAACATAACCCTCTAGAATACATCATAAGAAGATCAAAACATATGAATTTAAGTATAAAAATATAGTATATTATGAGCTTATCACACATCTATTTTCTTTTTTATCAAATAACAAAAGCATATAAATGATCCAACAAATCATAATATAATATATCAAACTAAATGCATTGTGGATCATGATAATTTCTTTATTTCTAAGATTTTAATATGCTTGCATAAATAATAACTCACAGTAACTTACATATTTTAAGCATATATGAATGAGATCCATTATAGAGTGATATATTAAGATTTGTGCAGTATAGATCATATTCTCAATCTTCATGCATGTACAAGATATTTTTATAAAATTTGTTTGCATATGATTCAAAAAATTGAAATAATAAGCAAGGTTGAACACAATATAGATTAAAATAATTTCTTCTTTATATTTAAACTCATGTCAAATAAGTTTACGTGCTTGCATAAATAATGAACCAAATACATACATATCACACATATTTGTCTACATTTCAAGCTTTCTAAAATTGAAGCATCACTAGCATAAACCAAGTCTAAATACAAGTTTTGGTAATCATCAAAATAATATTCTTTGGATCAACTGGTACATCTTTAGCTTTCCCACATCTTTAGCTTTCCCAACTATTTAACTTTTCTGCCTGGAAATCGATGCTTCCACTTTCTTTCTGCATTTTTAAATGGCTTATACTATTGGTGCTTATAGTGTAATTGCTCCCAATTCCAAGTGTGTCATTGATGACTTGATAGAAAATTCCAATATCGCCGCTAAAGGTCCTTGTTTCTTCTCAATTTCCACCTCCAGCAACATTATTGCGGTGACAGGAATCTGGTCTCTAAAGTCTCCTTCGGTAGTTGATCGCCATATCTCAGATATTGTGGGATCCCTTCAACAACCCACTCGGCATAGGCGCACTAAATCCAACTAATCCATTATGATACAAATTAATAATTAGAAATTTTCTATTTGATCTGTAAAATGTTCATTATACATCCATCTCTTTGATACATGATTGGATGATAATGATTCACTGATTAGTGCTATATTCCAAGATACTCCACTAGCAAATTTAAATCCAACCATCTTTAATTCTCAAGATGATGGTGAACTATCATCAAGATGAGACAGCCAAAGTGGGAAGAAACATCATGGAAGGGGGCTGTATATTTTTCGCTTATAAAGAGCGACTCATTCGCTAGGTTCTTTCATTGCCCTACGGAGAGAGATGGAAAAGAAGCCCTTGGTGGCAGTCATTACAATGTTGTCTCTAATTTCAGTAGTGACTGCAGTCGGTGGGACTGCCGTTTTCTATAATCCTCCATATGTTCGTGAGTGTCCATAATAGTGTTTCTCTGCAGACTGATCTGTTCATTTTGTTACCAAATGTTGAAGCTTTCTAGCATTTGTATTTTTAAGTCAACGACTTGTCTTTCATTTTGAAAATGATATGGGATGATGCTGATGACTCAAAACAAAGTTTGTTTTGACAGCATCTCTTAGCTGTGTATTTTGTTTTATTGTTTTCATGAAAATTTCTATGCTTCATGCTGATCTTCTTCGCTTTGCCTTTGACAGCATCGGCATGCTTCCAAAATCAGAACAAAGGCGTGATGGTTGCTGGGGCCAGTGATGCACTCTGGAATAATGGTCGTGCTTGTGGGAGACGATATTCTCTGAGGTGCACTGGGCCAACAAACAATTTCCGTCGCCCCTGTAAAAACAACAAGTCCATTGTTGTCACCATTGTGGATTACTGCAGGGCCCCATGTAATGGACTCATCAATCTATCTCGAAACGCCTTCGAAGCTATCGCTTATCCGGATGCTGGAAATATCAAGATTGACTATACACCGTATGAATGAATTTTTGACAAATATTAGCCTTTTACCATTATTTCATTAACATAAATTTTAATGGCTATAGTCTGAAACGTAGAGTCTGCTCGAATATCAAATGTTAAAAATATAGATAATATTCTAAAGAATTAGACATAAGAAACATGCTAGATCAAATCATTTTTATTTTCTGACCAGGATGCTAATAGTTGTCTCCTCTTGGACATGATGTTGTTGATGGAAGATTGCATTGATTGACGGATGTTTACGGCTGGTAATGCAATTGGTATTCGAATCATTCAACCAGTTTGAGAGAAACCCATTAATGCGATTTCGTAATGGATTTTGCGCATTCGTAATGCTTAAAAAAAAAAAACTCTCACGCTGGCTCTCACTTGTTACGCAGGGCTTGAATGGCGAGGCATGGAGATAGGAGCATGGAAACAGTAATGACAATGCAATCTGCATATCAATGGCTAGTACTTTGGGTTTTAAAGTCGTGTCTTCTGCAAAGTCTAGTGGGCCTGCATATATGAGATGGGCTTAGAGAGTCTATATAGGAAAGTCTATAAGAGAAGCAATAAATTAAGGTATCAGTTAGGGATTCAGTAAAAGAATTTTAGTGTTTTGATAGAGTGAGTCATTATGTAATTCCTAGGGTTTTTCCCTAGAGGAGAGTGAGAGAGGGGGTTATCAGAGTATGTTGATTGGGGATGTATATGAAGCATTCCATGAGATGTATGTGAGACATCTTAAGTGTATCTTTGTAATCTATATTTCATAGTGGATTGATTATCTCTCTTTTGTGGTTTTTTTCTTCTGGGTTAACTGGTTTTCCACATAAATCTTATGTTTTCTATGTGATTGATTTATGCTTGCTTATATGTTCTCAATCTTGTTTCCCAACAAGTGGTATTAGAGCTTTGGTTAGTAGGATTTCGGGGGCATCAAAATATGGCGATTGAGAATGGGAAGATCAGGGAAACTGAAGAAAGAGGCAAGATTGAAAAAAAAAAGACCAGATGCTGCTTATTTCTTCTGGCAGGAGGCTAATGGATGGGCAGTGTGTTTGAATGGATGGCAAAATCTGATGTCATTGCTATGGTGGGTGTTCGTCATGAGAGGTAGCATTGAGTTCTACGGTCAAGCGAGAGGAATCTAATGGATGACTACATGCTAGCAGGATGCTTAGATCTGGTAGGCCAGACGGTGGATGTTGCCGACCAGACAATGCAGGGTAGCCATATCAGACGAACAGAGGAGGTGGCTGGCCGATGCAGGCATCATGATCAGGGGCGCTGGAAGCGGCGAAGGGTGCTGATCGAACCATAAAGAACAACCTGGTGCATGCGATTGGCGAGAGGTAGCAAGGGGCCGCGATTTTTTTTGGAGGTGCTGATCATGCAACGTCTGAGGCACCCAAGAAATTGGGTTTTTTCATCTGAACAGGGGCAAAGCATCAATGACAGCGAGTTTCTGCTGGCATTAATGGTCGATGATGGCATCGGCAGTGGATAGAGGATCTCGCAAAAGATGGGTTTTTTTTTCTCTGCCGAAAATAGGGAGCAGCAACAGTTGGCGAATGGCGATAAGAGGAGACAGCAACTGGTTGGCTTGCTATCAGTGGCAGGCATTCTTCGATAGGGAGGAAGAAGATTGATTCTTCTGATAGCAGTTGCAGCCAAGTTTTTTCGACGACCGGATTCACGATCGGGTACGCTAAAGGTAGATTCGGTGCCGTAAAGTCAACGATGAGGATCCGGTCGGAGCTAATCGGCCAACGAATAGTTGGTCATCGGTAGCGCATCATAGCAGTGGTGGCAGCAATGAGATGGTGGTTAGGGCAACCCTGCTGATGGAGAAGATGGTGCACCAGGTTTTGGTGCTTTGAGGTGCACTGAAGCTGTACATATGCGACCTATTTTGGGTGATCCTGAAGTTTGATTTGGGTGTTCCAGGTATGGATTTTCATATTTTTAGGTGTTGTGAAGACAATGGTGGGGTCAGATTAGGCATATTATGCTTTAGTGATGTATATGCAAATCAATGGTGATTTGGTGATGATCAGTAATTTTGGTTGATAGATCTAGATGTTTTAAAATGCTATGAAGTTTACGGACGATGCAGATCAAGTGGATGATGCATCTTTAGGCGTGATCAAGGTTGGATCACAGTGATCGTGGTTAATCGGGGTAGATCAGGTTTGATTAGGTTTATTGCAACACAGATTTGAGCAAATCTGAGTGAATCGGTGAGGTGATCATGTTGTTTTGAGTTTGATTATGCACATGGATGGTTCAATTGAGGTGAAGAGATGGACTTCACGGATAGAAATGCTACAAATGTTGTATTAGTTGGTTTTTGTCTATGTGTGCAAGGTGCGAATGATGCACAAGAAGCACAGGGGTTAGACGATGGATGGTGGCTTTGGTCTTGAGACTGTGATCAGCAGTGGACGATGATAAGTCCTGTAACTGTGATTGACAGTGGATCTGAGAGAGATTGAGAGCCCTAAGACTATGATGGTTGGAAAATGGATTTAACAATGCAGGTATGATTTGGTAGCAGATGCACGGGTGGTGCATGGATGAGTGCATGGTTCCTTGCACTAGTATGTAGGTGGTGTACAGGTTTGGCATATGTGTGGTATGCAAGAACCAATGGAATTGAGGAGCGTACAAAGGAGTACGGTTTGACATATATATGGAGAGATGATGAGTACGAAAAAGTGGGGCTCTTGTACTCATGTGATCGTCTGAGCAAACGAGGATGTTACGGTTAAAGGGTTGCACACGGGTGGCAATTACGAACGCATGTGAATCTGGTTAATTCAACATGCAGGTGGTGACAGTACAAGTGGTGTGTAGAGATGGACCGATCGGAGATGCAACAGTGTTCGCAGGAAAAGCCCTGGGAAGAGAGAAAGAAGACGGTGAGATGCACATCAAGAGATAGTCTTCTTGCTTTCTAGTTGTGATGATTTTATCTCTTCAGATGTTAGAAGAATGGAAGAGAGAGCCAAAGGTTGCAAAGTGGTGGACTGTGTGGGCATCTTAGGTGGAGATGCAGATCATACTGGTTTGAGCATGATGGATGATGAACTAACTAATAATGAGCTGA
Source organism: Pouteria campechiana (assembly GCA_036873735.1). NCBI lineage: Eukaryota > Viridiplantae > Streptophyta > Magnoliopsida > Ericales > Sapotaceae > Pouteria > Pouteria campechiana. The sequence goes on from JAYJMB010031385.1 coordinate 9,677, forward strand.
GGATTGATTTGCAAATGGTAAAGACACTGGTTAAATCTTCAAGAGCTAGTTTGATGTTTTTGGAATCCAAGTCAAGGTAGAGATGACTTGATGTTTGCGGAATCCAAGCTAAAATGAAGTTAGCTTGATGGTTGAAGAATCCAAGCCAAAGTGGAGTTGACATGATGTTTGTAGAATCTAATCCAAGGTGGAGATTTGTTGGGTTTTTGTATCTTATCTTTTTCAAAGTCTAGTGGGCCTATATATGTGAGATGGGCTTAGAGAGTTTAGGTAGGAAAGTCCATTAGAGAAGTTATAAATTAAGGTATCAGTTAAGGATTCAGTAGAGAAATTCTCGGGTTTTGATAGAGGGGGTCATCGTATAAATCCTAGAGTTTTTCCTTATAGAGGAGTGAGAGAGGGGGTTATCGAAATGTCTTTATTGGGGATGTGTCTAAGGCATTCCATAAGATATATGTGAGACATCTTGATGTATCTTGTAACTTGTATTTCATAGTGGATTAATTATCTCTCTCCTGTGATTTTTTCCTTCTGGGTTAAAGTATTTTCCACGTAAATCTTGTGTTCTTCATGTAATTGATTTATGCTTGCTTGTGTGTTCTCAATCTTGTTTCCCAAGAGTACTTAACCTTTGTATATGAAGGTAGCGTCATGCAGGTTTCAAGTGGATATGTCCTCGATCTTCCACTTATATATATATATATATAATAACATACTATTTAGGTATATTAAAAGATCAATTCTCTTCCTTTTATAATATTTGAATTGGGCGAGCGATGGTACCATTGCTAAAATCAAAAAGGAGGAGACCACTTTTATTTGAAATTCAGATCCATCATGGTATCCCTTTGCATTCATCAATTAATTATATTTGCCACAATGAAATTTGATACATGTGTAATACTTGGAATTTCTACCAATAATTTAAAATTTAACAACTTCTAAAGAAGTTGAGATCTCTTTTTTTTTCATCCAATTCATCTTTATGTGAGAATGCTTATTACCTATGTATGAATTATTTATATTGGTTGTTAGATCATCAACTTATTAGAAATTGATGTAATCATTTTACACCCAACATTGATAATCAACATTAGTTCAATTGTTACTTCACCTTAAAATATCATAACAAAATTATTTTAATAGACATGTTACATGTGTTTTGAAAAATATCATGACGCAACATGATATTTTTTTTATTAGCTATCAATCACTGTTATCATGAATTGAGCATGGAAGTAGTTGATCAAACCAACAAATGGAATTAGTAGCTCAGGATGACACCGAGACCGCCTCTTATACATCATGTTCCATTTCTTCCCTTATGACATGATATTAGGCATGTCACCTAGACCTAGTCTTAAACTAACAACTTTGTACGAGTTGGTCATAGGATGACTTAGCCCATGACTGACATGTCTTCGAGGTGAGTCCCACTAGTATTACACTAATTATCCCCTCATTATTCCTATTGGGTTTTTGTGTCTTGTCTTCTACAAAGCCCACTAGGCCTGTGCATGGATTATACGTGCTAGGTAATGTGTATTGAGGGATATATACATTGCGAAATGCACATTGTGCAGGGTTATAAATTGAGGTGTCAGTTAGGGATTCAGGTGAGAATTCTAGGGTTGTGATTGAGGGAATCATCATGTAGGTCCTAAGGTTTTTCCCGGAGTGGGAGAGGGGGTTATCAAAGTGTATTGATTGGGGATATATGTGAGACATTCTATGAGATATGTGTGAGACATCTTGAGTATATCTATATAACCTGTATTTCATAATAGATTGATTATCTCTCTCCTGTGGTTTTTTTCCTTCTGGATTGAAGGGTTTTCACATAAATCTTATGTACTTTGTGTGATTGATTTATGCTTGTTTGTGTGTTCTCAATCTTGTTTTCCCAACAAGTGGTATTAGAGCTTTGGTTCATGAGATTTCGGGGCACCGAAATTCAGTGAATAAGAACGGGAAGATCATGGAGGCTAAAGAATGAAGGCAAGATGAAAAAAAAATTGGATGGCTATTAAGATTGGAGGCTGGGATGATTTGGCCAGATTTGTCATTGATGCTGATCAACGACTGAGATTGGGCGTTGTGCAGTCGGTGGCGCAGCGTGAACGGAGGCAGTAGAAATGGACAGCGAGAAGATGGCGACAGCTGCGGCTTAGAGCAGATCCAGCGAGATGCTTGGATCTGGTGGGCCAGACTGTGGATGTTGCTAGCCAGACGACACAGTGCATTTGATGGGTAGCATCCCGTCAGCGTGTGGTAGGCATCGTGGCTGATCGGAGTGCTGCAGGCGTGCTAGATCTGCGTTGGATGCTAATCGAACAAGGGCAGCAGATTGGATAGTGCAGGCAATGGCGAAAGGCATTGATCTTCTTACGACACCAAAGATGGTCAATCAACGACAACATGAGCAACACACGAGAAAAACTGGTGGGTTTTTCTCCCATCGAGGTCGGTGCTAACAGCGGGTAAGGGCGCTGATCAGACCAGAGAGAACAGCCTGGTGGGTGAGGCCGACGAGAGACAGCAAGGAGCTGCAATTTTTTAGGGGTGCTAATCAGGAGGCATCTTGCAGATCCAGCAACTTAGAGATGGGTTGCAGTGGGATTTCGCTTGGATTGGAGAAGATATGTGCCGACATGAGCAAAAGGGAGGAGAACAAGTGTGCGCTGGGATTTTTTTAGCACTGATGGCGTTTTCCTCTGAAGCAGAGGCAGAGCAGTCGACAGCAGAGGGTTTATGCCGAAATCGATGGAGGTAGTCTGGGGCAACGTGCTGCATGTAGGCAGTGTGGTGACGACGTTGGCACTGGCAACGGATAGAGGATTTCATAGCAACTGGTTTCTGTTGTGTCGGCGATGAGGAAGAAGGAGGCTCTAGTTAGTTAGTTGTTCAAAGATGGGTTGGCTGAGCGTGAAGAAGATGGGTTTTGGCTGGGGGTTTTCCCATGAATTCGACAACCGACGAAGAGGATCAGGCCCTGAGAGGTATCACCAGAGGTCGGAATGAAGAGGCTGTTTTGAAGAGCGGCGAGGATTGATCGTACGACAGTCGAACGATAAGAGTGAGTGGCAGCAACAACTATTAATGAAGTTTTTGGTCGCCACCAGAAAAGATCCGCTGTGGAGATTGACAGTGGATGGACGGAATGGTGTCGCCGTTCAGATGGTCAAATCAGATTGCCTGACAGACGGTCAAAAAGCAGTGGCAAGAGGCGGCAGCTGTGACGACAGCAGTGACTGCCAATGGCAGCTAGGGTTTTGGTGCTGTAGAAGATGAAGCAGAGGTTTTGGTGCATCGGCAGTACACTGAAGCTATACACAGGCAGCCCATTTTGGGTGTTCTAAGTATAAATTTTCATATTTTTGGGTGCCATGAACACGATGGTGGGGTCAGATTGGGCGAATTATGTTCCAATGATGTAGATCTGATGAGTATGTGCAAATCAATGGTGATTTGGTAATGATCAATGGTCTTATTTGATAGATCTAGATATTTAGAGGTACTACAAAGTTTATGGACGGTGCAGATCGAGTGAATGGTGCATCATTGGGGGTGATCAAGGTTTAATCACGGTGATCATGGTTGATCGATGATCGGGGTTGATCGGGGTAGATCATGTTCGATCAGGTTTATTGCAATAAAGATTTGAGCAGATTTGAGTGGATCAATGTGGTGGTCATGTTGTTTTGATGTTAATCGTGCACATGGATGATTCAGATGTAGGTGAAGCAATGGACTTCACAGATGGATGTGCTATAGATTTTGTATTAGTTGGTTTTTTGTCTATATGTACAAGATGTGGATGGTGCATGGAGAGCACGAGGATTAGATAGTCGTTTTCCTGATATCCACGGTGGATAATGGCTTTGGTCCTGAGACTGTGATCAACGATGAATAATGGTGAGTCTTGTAACTGTGATCGATAGTGGATCTACGAGAGCCTGGGAGTCTTGAGACTGTCATGGTTTGAAAATGGATTCAACAATGCAGGTATGGTTTGGTAGCTGATGCACTAGTGGTGCATGGATGAGTGCATAGTTAATTGCACTAGTACGCGGGTGGCTTACAGGTTTGGCTTGTATGCAGGTTTAGTACATGTGTAGTATGCAGGAGCTAGTGGAGCTGAGAAGCATACAAAGGAGTGTGGTTTGGCATACATGTGGGGATGGTGAGTGCAAAGATAGGTGGACCTCTTGTACTCATGTGATCGTCTGAGCGAACGAGGTTATTGCGATTAAAGGGTTGCACACGGGTTATAGTCATGAAAGCATATGAATCTGGCCAATTTAGTATGCGGGTGGTGACAACAAGAGTAGTGTGCAAGTGATGACCAGTCAGTGATGCAACAACATTCACAAAAAAAGCTCCAAGAAGAGACAAAGAAGACGATGAGATGTACATCGAGAGGTAATCTTCTTGATCTATGATTGTGGCAGTTCGATCTCTTTAGATGCTAGCAGGATGGAAGAGATAGAACCACAGGTTGCACAGTGGTGGACTGTGTGGGCATCTCAGGTGGAGATGTGGGTCATGCTGGTTTAAGCATGATGGATGATGAACTAACTGATGGTAAGCTGATGATTGATTTGCAGATGGTACAGACATTAGTTTAAATTTTCAAGAGTTGGCTTCATGTTTGTAGAATCTAGGTCAAGGTAGAGTTGACTTGATATTTACAGAATCCAAACCAAGGTGGAGATTTGTTAGGTTTTTGTGTCTTGTCTTCTACAAAGCCCACTGGACCTGCGCGTGGATTATACGTATTAAGTAATTCATATTGAGGGATATACGCATTGCGAAATTCGTATTGTGCAAGGTTATAAATTAAGGTTTCAGTTAGGGATTCAGGAAAGAATTCTAGGGTTGTGATTGAGAGAGTCATCATGTAGATTCTAGGATTTTTCCTAAAGTGAGAGAGGGGGTTATCAGAGTGTGTTGATTGGAGATATGTGTGAGACATTTTATGAGATGTATGTGAGACATCTTGAGTGTATTTCTGTAACCTGTATTTCATAATGGATTGATTATCTCTCTCCCATGATTTTTTTCTTTTTGGATTGAAGGATTTTGATGTAAATCTTGTGTTCTCTATGTGATTGATTTATGCTTGTGTGTATGTTCTAAATCTTGTTTTCCCAACAACTCCCAATACCAAGCCATTTGGCGCAAGTTTTAGGTGTAGAAATCATAAATGATAACCTATGCACAAAAGTATATTAAATGAGAATATTTGCATCTCACCTTTTTATATCTTTCAACCGTTCAATAAAATCTTGCAAAGGTACACTTTTTTATAAGCGTTGAATCAATCTTTATGGTAGGTTTTATTTGTTCCCTTGGGATATTTAGCCTTTAGGAAGCCTATTAGTTTCTTGAATATCATTGCTACACATTATACACATTAGTAGCTCTTTGAGCATCACAGGGCATGTTAGCTCTGTACGAGCATTATTGCTTGTAGAGGGCTTATTGTTATTCATCCTTGGGGATGGATAGACTTCGGGGGCATGTTACACTTTTTTTTTTTTTTTAAGTGCCATCGCCCTTAGGGAGCTTATTACTAGCCATCTTAAGGATATATTTAATAGGATTGATTAATTGATACCACTTCAATCAGGTTTGCTAGACTTGCATTTTATCCAGTGTTATTAAAACCAGACCGGATTGGCTAATTCGACCATCAATCGTTCATGTCCCCGATTCGGTTGAGCTCAATCTGGTCTGATAGCAACCGCAAGAACCAGTGGAACCACAATCCAACATGTTTAGCTTTTTTAAAAAAGTTAAAAATAAAAAGACCTTAATGCTAATGCGCGATGGTACCCCAGGTGCCGCCCCTCTTCTTCTTTGTGTGGCTCAATGTGGGTAAACGGAAAGGGGAAGCTTGCTGCGACAGTGCTACACCATCTTCCGATCAGCCATCGACGATAGCCTCGTCATCCGACAGCTCTTGCATGTGTGGTCATTTCTAGTGCAACAGATTTATGTGAAAGAGGGAAAACAAATATCCTCAAAAATCCAAAACTGATGGGGTCTTCACTCTTCAGCTCCGATGTCTCCTTTAGCTTCGAGGTCTCCTTCAACTCGAAGGAGCAGCGCCTCTGTGTAATTTTTTTTAATGGTGCTGCCTTCTCCGTTGTTTTTCTTCTTTTTTCTGTTTTTGCAATCAGCGAGTAGTGCATGTTATTTTATTGTTGCTATTAAGTAGTGAGCAGCCTTTGGGAACTTGTTCAACAGTGTACATTTCTAAAATCCAAACCCCTTTTGGAACGCCATAGTGCCACTCCTTGTTGTTGTATATTCTCTATTAAACAGCGAGCAACCTTTAGGAACTCTTTCAGCAGTGTAAGTTTCCAAACCCCTTTGAGAATGGTACAGTGTCACTCCTTGTTAGTGTATTTTTTCTATTTTTATATATTAAGTAACGAGCGGCTTTTTTTTGTTTTTGCTATTTTCTCTGTTTTTTGGCTGTTAGTGTTTGTTTTCAGCTATTTTTTGCTATTTTCTAGCGGGCAGCGGTAATTTGCTGTTGTTTTTTTTAATGTTAGCAATTAGATTGTATGCTTTATTTATACTTAATTTATGAATAATTATCTGATTATTGTAACTTGTAGGCTTTCAAAATATGTCTAATTTAAGCCCACTTGAAAATAAGTTTACCCCATCAGGTTCAAATGCAATACCTTCAGTTGTTACCACTACTACTAAAAAATCAAGTTTAATGTGAGTTTAGTTAATCATGTTATTATTTTTTACTTGCATAATTACATATTTTATTCAATCTATTTAAAAAAATTTACCATCTCGATCCATGAATAATAATTATGTTTTTTTATTTTGATTATTATATTTTATTCCTAGTTGTCTTAGGCTATAGAAACATGCATCATGCATAATATAACTATTATATTATGTAAATTTTATAATAATTACATTTTTAATTAATAAAATTTTATGACATCATAATTATATTATGACGACATCATGGTTCAACCTATTCAAATGAATGGTCTAATCAGTTCGAATCAAACCAGCTTATTAGCGAGTTTAATTATTCTAAAACATTGATTTTATCTTAGAATGCCAAGAAAACAGGATTTTGTTCTATTGTTTAGCAATCCAACTTATTTTTAATCCTTCTAGGACTAGATTCCTTACCGCAACCAAATTTATGTTCCAAGATTCAAGTGGCTTCCCACTGTCATATTGGTAAATCCCTATATATTTGTATATCACACCATCGTATTGATAAATTCCAGTAGTCAAAAATATCTTCGAATAAATTCAACACCTATTAGGGCATCAATACATGTTAATATTGTATCTAAACCACACATCTGATAATAAAACATTCAAAGCAAGGATCTAAGTCATATAATGGAGTTCAAAGAATATTTGGGCCCTCCTTTTGTTTTAGGATCGGTGTTATGAAGTTTGACATACTTATATATCTTGAAAAGACCATTGCTGATGACATTTGATAGTCGCATCAGGACTCACATTCATGGAATTCAACTTGAGTGTCGCCTTTTAAGTTCTAATATATATTTAGATCTATTAGCCCAGATCAACTGTCTATAATCGTATTAGCAGTGATCAATCTTACATGATCCTCATCCTATCAATTCCCACCTCATGGCTTTACTTCTAGCACCCTCTCTTTTCTGTTTCTACTTTGAATGCACCTGAACCTCAGAATGGTAGTTTCACTAAGGGAGCTTCCTGATTAACTCACCTAGATTGAGGCTTCAAACTACATTTCCACCTTCAGTTCATCTTCAATCGACCGGTGTATCCGTATGAGAATGGATCTTGATTTTTCAACCTCTGATCTAAATATTCATGTCTTTAATGTCGCCTCCCATCCAAGTAGATTAGAAGTGCGATCAGATCAAGCCCTAGATCTTGATGTCCTGCTGTCGAATGGTTGCTACTTCCCACAATCAGCAACTGGTCGATTTTAACGTTTCTCTATTACTAGTTTATTGGGCCCTTCCATTGGGCAGGTCCTAATCCAGAGACTAAGAAAAGAAAAGAGGTAGTTTGCTAGCAAATGCAAACTGTTGGATTTCAATTCATTAGCTAATCTCGTGTACAATAAAGGTCTCTTTCATTTTGTAGGTAGCCCTCAACCAACTAAGGATATGTGAAAGTCCTCTATTAGTTTACAAGATCTTAACCTTACCACATTAAGACTTGTACAACTCAAACTAAAGTTAGATTGAGTGAATTGATCTTGCATCAATTAGGCATATTTAGGTTGAATCTGAATTTTGTATATAAAACACTGTTGACCATGATTATATGCGGGGTATATTAATCAATTGAGAATGAATATGTAACATTTTTTTTGCTTTTCTTGATTAATAGATGTTATGGATGGTTAATCAAATGACATGACATTTTGAGAGATTTGATGATTATTGTTTTAAAAAAAAGTGTGAATTTTTTATTTCAATGATTTATGGGTTTGACAAAGGCTGATGTGTTAGCTACGAAGTGGATAGTTTGATTGAAAAGCTTGAAATTTTTATAGATGAGCTGATAAATTATGAGTTAATTTCTCTGAAAAGCATGATTGATGTGTAGAGACAAATGTATGCAAAGCTATAGTTCACCATCTAGTAGATAAAAGAGAGCAATAAAGGAAAATGTGTAGAGAAAGAATTGCAATGCATGAAGCATGATTGATGTCGTCTAGAGAAAAATGTATACAAAGCCGTAGTTAACCGTCTAGTAGAGAAAGAGGGGAATAATGGAAAAATGTGTAGAGAAAGAGTTGCAATGCATGAAGCATGATTGATGTGTAAAGAAAATTTCATGCAAAGCCATAGATCACAATATAGTAGAGAAGGAGAGTAATGAAGGAAAAACAGATAATAGACTATGTGTAAAGAAAAATGTATGCAAAGCCTAGTTCACAATCTAGTAGAGAAGGAGAGTAATAAAGGAAAAAAAGATTTTAGACTATGTGTGAAGAAAAATGTGTGCAAAGTCATAGTTCACAATCTAGTAGAGAAAGAGAGTAAAAAAGATATTAATTAGGCTGTGTATTGCTGTCTGCGGTCCTCAGCCCACTAGGCCAGCTCAAGCTGGACCTCTCTAAGAAGAAGCACCATAAAGCAGAGATTTCCTGTGGTTTTGGTAAAGCATGATGTCAGCCAATCCAAACCAAGTAAATTCCAAGTGAGGCCATTGATTAATTTGACAGAAAATTCCAATGTGGCTATCAAGGGTCCTGCTTTCTTCTCAATTTCTTCCCGCACTAGCCAATATCGGGAAGACTGGAATTTAGTCTCATAAGTCTCCCTTGGTAATTGACTGCCATTATAACACACAGTAGTCTAAATTTTTAAAACACAACACACAGTAGCCTAAGTTTTCTCTTTAATCTTGAAAATTGTCATTGTCCATCCATACATTCGATACGTGATTGGATGAATATGGTCCATTGATTAGTGCTATATTCCAAGCATGCTCCACTAAAAATCTGAAATTCAACCATCTTTCTCTAGATTATGATAAATTATCATTAAGATAAAACTGCCTTGGTAATTGACTAACATTATCACACACCTTAGTCTGAAGTTTCCTCTTTAATCTTGAAATTTGCCATTATCCATCCATAGATTCGATGGATGATTGGATGAATCTTGTCCATTAGTGCTATATTCCAAGCATGCTCCAATAAAAAAACTGAAATTCAACCATCTTTCTCAAGATTATGGAAATTATCATTAAGATGAAACAGCCTTAAGTGGCACGAAAGATCATGGAAGGAGGCTGTATATTTTTCCGTCCTAGAAAGCGACCCATGCTTTAGTTTTTCATCGTCTAAAGGAGAGAAAGATGGCAAGAGAAATTGTGGTTGTTTTTTGGTTGGAATTGCCTATGGTCTTTCATCGTATGAAACCTATCATTGGTTGCCCCATGGAAAAGACCATGATTATGCAAATGAAAACTAATGTTTGGAGTAAAGAGATGAAAGAGCTTTATAGTCTCCCCCCATTGTCAATGTAAAATGTGACGATTTTTGTTTTGAAAAAGTTTTCAACCAAAGTTTTAAAGCCAATAAATATGTTACGAACATGGGATTTTGTTTGAGTGTATAAAACCAGATATACTTTGTAAAATGATTCACAAAAATGACATAGCATTTAAAACCTTCAACAGAGTGAATTGGAGAGGTCTAGACGTTAAAAAATATAATTTCAAATAGAGATATAGAGACAAGAGATGAAACAGAAAATGGTAGTTTGTGACCCTTATTGCATTGACACAAATTACAATTAAAGTTTAAATTTGATTACTCTGACAATTATATATTGAAATTGGAAATCATATGTTTATAAATAGACAATGATGGATGCTCTAATCTATGATGCCACACTATTGGGGTAGGTTTGACACTTGAGAAGGCAATTATTAAAGAAAACATGTCTAAAGGAACTGACCACTTGTACACAATATCTTTAGTTCAGCCCAAAAAAGTTGTCCCCGTGCTAAGATCCTTCACACAAAAAGAAGTGGATAAGAATTCAATAGACGTATTATTGGTATGAAAAAACTGAGAAATTGAAATAAGATTCTTTTTTATGGTGGGGACACAAAGAATATTATCTAATTTAAAAGTATGTGAAGGAGTTAAGAGAAATTTAGAACCAGTATGAGTGATGGAAAGAGCTATGTCATCTCCAATAACAATGTCATCTAGCCCTTTATAAGAAGTGTGAAGGGAGAGATCACTTAGACCAATGGTAACATAACGCGAAGCCTGACTATCAAGAAACCAATTGGAATTATTTTGTGGATTGTTCGTTGCAACATGAGCTTGTGGTTGCCATTGTGGAGAAGGATGAGGATTTGATGGCAGTTTTGTGGTTGGATGCGTTTGCTAGAAAATGGGACATTGCATGATAGTATGCCCTTGAACACAACATGCTTTACAACACCCAAGGGAGGGTCTAAAAGGGGGGTGACCATCTTGGCTGTTGGGGAAGTTGTAGGCTGGGACTTGTGTATTTTTCCATGGTGATGGTGGGCATTGATTGCGATTACCTTGATTACCGGACCTTGGATGTGAGGCGACAAGATTGGAGGTTGCAGGATTTGAAGAAACTGTGGATTGTTGATGTTGCAACGTGAGCTCCATATTGATCCATTTTTCATGTAATTCATCAAAGGAGATTAGTGTTTCTCTACCATTGACAACATTAATGATAGATTGATACTCATTGCCAAAAGATCCATCGGTTTGCCAAGTGAAAATAAGTTCACTAGCATGAGCCTTGATAAACTGCATATATTCAAAGATGGTTTTGTACCTTTAACTGCGTGATTAATCTATTCTTTAATTTGCTTGATGTCACCACAAGAAGGCCATGCACAAGTGGTGGCAAGAATATGCCAAGCATCCTTAGATGTTTTGGATTGAGAGATGAGAGGAATGAGAGATGGAGTCAAAGAGCCAACAAGCGCACCAAAAATCAGTTTGTCTTGACGAAGTCATATTTGGTATTCTAGGTTTGGGGAGACGACATTGTTGATTGATAGTAGTCAGTAGAGCGGGGTTTGATCCATCAATATGATTATAGAGATCATACCCAATCAAAATAGCTTCAATTTGGACTTTCCAAGACAAATAATTGGTGGAGAGTTTGACAATGTTATGAATGTTGATGATGATGAGTGGTTTTATGGCTCATGTGCATTTGGGATTATAGCTTGGTTGTTTTCGGTAGCCATGATTGGAGGTGATAGGGTAGGAACAAGTCATGGGAAGAATTTTTTAGTTTTTTAGGAAAAGATCTCACACCATAAAGAGATGAAAGAATGGAAGAAATTATGGCATAATATTTCATTAGAGACAATGGGATTTTATTAGCTTTACAATTGTGAGCCCATTATAGTAGCATATAATCAGGACAATAATTATTATAATAAAAGGGAAAGATACAAAATTAAGAATCAACTATTATGATATAGAATCAAGGAAAATCATAATTATAATCAAGAGAGGATTTCCTTTATGGTAAGTTTCTGAGGTTAAAACATTTGTTAGTGCATGTTGGATCTGTTTCTACATAACTGGTAATAACAAAGTATTTTTGGTAAAAATTTCTTTATTTTAAGTCACCTAGATGATTATATGAAATTAAACTCAAAAATCAAATTTGTTATTACTTGTTTAGCCAGGAAACTAAAGATCATTGGGATAAGGAATTCACTCATGCCAAACATTTTCAAGCATTAAGGGAAAGTATCAACTCATGGAAATCATTTTATTATTAGAAAGTTTCTTTTAATTAAATATCTATGCGTTCTAGAGTGATTCTCTCATCTAGAAGGAATATTTTATGAATTTTCAGAACATTATTGTGCTTGAATGAGGACTTCATTAAGGTTTCATATTTTATACTTAACTTATACTCTTTTTTAAGTTAACCTGTTCTATCATTTTAAGGGTTTTTAGGTGATGTTTTGTCTTTTGAAAAAGGCTCTTTCACTTTTAAGCATTTATTGGTTGATTCCTTACATATATTTTTTGGTTTTGGAAATAAAACTTAATATTGAACTTGATATTTTCTCTATTAAAATTGCATATTTCTTTGCTCTTGTTGTTGTTTTGGAGTGTTTAGTACTTGGATATTGTGGATTGTTTGAAAAATTTTATACGTTTTAGCATTCGCATGCTTATGGGTTTAATAGGCATGAATATGTATGTAAGCGGCAATACTCTCTCTTTAAGGGATATTTAAAATTAATATAGAAAACAAGAACACAATTAAAATATTAAACAAATGTTTCTTTCTAAGTGAACTAAGTAAAGTTTTTATTACTAAAGTGTTCTGAGATAACAAAAGATGTGGGCCAGTGATAAGGAGTTTAATTTGACTTACCAGGTAAAAATGTATTTGATGAAAGGACTCGGCTTGGGTTATATCCAACACCTGGCATGGTGTCTCAAGTTTTGAACTGAAAAAAAAGAAAATAAAAAGGTGGCATCTAATGTGCAAGCCAAATAAATAACAAAATGCCATTTTAGAAACTAATTTTTAAGTATTCAAATGCCAAAGGAAAAACAAATGTTTCATTTTAGTCCATGAACAGTCCGAACTATGGTACATTTTAAGAACTTAAAGCTTTCGGAGGGATAAAAAGAGGTTTTATTATGGTCAATAGCACGTAAGTTAAGCATACAATGTCAGAATATTCGTCGCTGGTAAGCCACATGTGACGCTAAAATGAGATGGCATTTGATAGTTTGGGAGGAATGTTAAAGGATAATATGTTAGTTGCTTTATGCATAAAGAATTAAAATTTTCTCTCGTTAGAAGAATGTTGAGTTGTCATTTGTCTCGTATTAGAATAAAGCTCGTGTAGACTTTAAAATTTATCCGTTGGTAGTTCACTACAAAAGAATTCATTTAAGCAACCAAATTTAACAACTAAAAATCATTTGGTTGCCATAAACTTATCAAAGGCAAGGACATTCATTTGGCTGTAAAGTATTACATTTTGGCAACCAATTTAATATTTCATCACAAGAATTTGTTACCACAATTTTGGCAAATCTAAAAATATAGCTTTTGCAATAGATTTTTTTGTATGAGATTATTATTTTTTATAGATTTTATGCAATCTAAATTTTTATTGTATAAAGTGAAGATATTTCGGTCTATAAAATGAAAGTATCACAAAGCACAATTCAATTTTTGGTTGCATGAAATAAATTTTAGAATTATTTTATAAGAATGTTCATTGTATAATGGTAAGTTCTTAGATTTTATACCACTAAATTTTTTAAATTTAAAATTTGAAGATATTTTACGAAAACAAAATTTTAGTTAAATAATTCTACTATTAGCTCTTTGTCATTTACTCTTTTCATGTTTAGGATGGTGTTCCTTATGCTGGATGGAGGAAACATAAAAGGATAATTTCTAGGAAATTGAGGAAAAAACAGAATGAGGTTCCCAAAAAATATAATATAGACAGTCGAAAGAAATAAGATTTGAGGTAGAAGATAAGAATTACAGTGCCTTGAGCTAAATGATGGTGGAGAGACTACAATGGTAACGACAAAGTTTCCTTCATTATTGTATTTTTTAATAGAGCTAACAAGTATTGCATCATTAGCAACTCCTTGGCTTTATATTCTCTTGACAGTTGTTTCACTACCAACTAAGAAAAGTTGTAGATGGTCAAATTGTGGATTTTGATTTTTTGGGTGATCCTGAGGCCTGCAAATAAAACTTTGTACTCGGCTACATTGTTGGTTGTAGGAAAACAGAACCATGATGCATATTCGATTATGTGTCCTTTGAGGCTCTGAATAATGAGTCTGGCTCCAACACCATCTTTGCTTGATGATCCGTCCACATGCAAGCTCCACTAAAGAAAGTTTTCGAGTGGCAGATCTGCTAAAATTGGGGGCTGTAGTGGTGCCTCTACTTGTGTTGCTATTGGCACTAGGGACAGACATGCTTCAGAGATGGATGTCGTTGGCTCTGTAATTGTTGGAGGGGTTCCTTTCTGATTTGTTTCATCTGCCTTACCGGTGCGCTCGATTAAGAAATCGGTCAGGATTTTCCCTTTTATGGTTGCCCTTGGTACAAACTCAATGTCGAACTCACTGAGTTTTATAGACCACTTGACGAAACGGCCTAATAGCTCCATCTTTTGGAGGAGTTGCCTTAGAGGTTGGTCTATGTAGACTCAGATTGGGTGACTTTGAAAGTACAATCTGAGTCTTTTTGCAACAATTATTAGTGTGTAGGCTATCTTTTTAATAGTGGAATACCTTATCTCTACATTTCTTAAGATCTTGCTGATATAATATATTGGTTTTTAATATTGACATTGCTCTCCGAATAATGTTGCTATGGTTTAGGATCCGACAACATGATAAAAGTATAAGACTTCTCCTCTCTTGGGTGCACTTAGCAGAGAGATAAAGGCAAGATATGACTTGAGCTCTTTGAAGGCTTTCTAGGTTTCTGAACAAATTTTGTTTCTGCCTAAATCTATTGATGCTCCCTTTTGAAGAGCCTAGAAGAAAAGGGGGCTTCTTTTGGCTTATTTAGACAGGAACCTATTAAGTGTCACTAGCCTTCCTATTAGACGCTGGAGCTCTTTGACATTGCTGGGTGTCATCATGTCTTGAATAGCCTTGATATTCTCAAGGTTCACCTCGATGCCTCTTTGTGAAATTAAGAACCCTAGTAATTTTTCTAATGCTACCCCAAAAGCACAATTTTGGGGATTAATTTTATCTTGTAGTTTCTGAGGGTTTGGAATGTTTTTTCTAGGTCCTCGATGTGGTGGTCTCAAGTTTTGCGTTTTACCACCATGTCATTGATGTACGCCTCCATGTTGCTTCCAATTTAGTGCTTAAACAGGCTATTTACCATCCTTTGGTATGTGGCTCCAATGTTTTTTAATCCGAATGGCATTACCTTATAACAAAAGTTATCGATGTCAGTGATGGAGACTGTCTTCTCTTGATCAGGTTCATGCATCAAAATTTGTTGGTATCTAGAGAAGGCGTCCATGAAAGTGAGCAGTTCATGACCAACGGTAGAGTCTACTAAGTGGTTAATTTTAGGGAGAGGATAGTTGTCTTTCGGGAAGGCTTTGTTTAGCAAGGTGAAATCTAGGCACATGTGCCATTTCCCATTCGCTTTTTTCACCATTACCATATTGGCAAGCCATTCAGGGTAGTGCACTGCCATGATGAATCTTGCTTTTAGCAATTTATCTACTTCTACCATGATAACTTTCCTCTTCTCTTGCGAGAAAAGTCCTCCTTTGTCAAACTGGTTTGTGGGTGTCGTTGATGGCCAACTTGTGGAAGATGATTAACGGATCCAGCTTAAGAATGTCGAAGGGTTCCCAAGCGAAAATGTTGACATTCTTTCTCAACAAGTTCACTAATTATTGCCCGAGCGGAGCACCCAAGGTGGAGCCGATTTGGACGTTCCTTTTAGTGGAACCATCTCCAATGGCTCTATTGGTTCACTTCTGGTTATTTGTTGTTCATCCCTGGTATTCCATTAAAACTTCATAACATTCTTGGGTATTTTTTGATCTCCCCTGTCCGTTCTAATTCCTTTTCTTATAGGGAATTTAATAACCAAGTAGTATATAGACACAACTGCCCTCATTTTATTAAGGCTAGGATATACCAAAATGACATTGTATGTTGATGGTACGTTTACTACCAAGAAATCCATGGATGTTGTTGTCCTTTCCAAGTTGTCTCATATTATGAAGGAGAGAGTAATAATACTTTTTGGGAATACTCCATCTCTAGTAAAGCCTGTTAATCACCCCTCTATGGCCCGTAGTGCTTTTCTGTCAATTTTCATCTTTTCAAAGCAGTGGTAAAATAAAATATTTGCAAATGAGCCGTTGTCCACCATTATCCTTTTTACTTGGAATTTTGATATCACTACCATAATGACCATGATGTCATCATAACTTCTGACTCTACTCGCCATGTCTTCCTCGTAAAAGATGATTAGGAAGTCTTCCTCATTCCTTTTTCGTTTGGAGCTTTGTCCAACCAGGTTCACCTATTCTCAGAGTACCTCTGGTCTGGCTGCTTGACCATTGATGATGATGTTGATGGTTCCTGCTGTTGACAGATTAGATTCTACTGTGGCGTCCTTGCTGTTACTTCATGTTGGAGGTGACCTTCTCCTCCACCAATTGCTTCTTGGGGGTTACTTGCCAAGCAGTGTAATAACCTTCTACCTTTTATGAGTTTCTCAATTTTTTCCGTCAGGATGTGACATTCCTCTGTGTCATGGTTGATGTTTTTATGATATAGGCAGTATTTGTTAGTGTTGAGGTGGTATGTGTTCTTGAGTATAGCTAGATTGCGGATCCGATATCCTTATTTTGAATTTCATGGAACACGTGTTATGGTGCAATTGAAGGGGGTTAGGTTGGATGGTGCTTTTTCCCTTCCTGGAGATCTGCTACTGGTGAATTCATAATTTCTTCCATATAGATGTTATGGGGAGTGGAGGGGAAGCAATCATTTTGATGCCTAGGGGGAGAGCGGTCGCCTCAATGCTAGACTAGAAAGCAGCTCTATCTCCTTCTGGTGCTTTTGTCTTTAATGCTTTCACCTACTTCAATGTGCTAGTTTATGGCCTCCAAGAGTTTTGAGTAGTCTTTGGGGGCCCATATATACAACTAGTATCTTACTTTGGCATCTGTGATTCCATCCTATAGTGCGACAACGGCAACATTATGGTCTAGCCTCTTTATATCGAGAGAATGATAATTGAACCTATTGATATATTTACGAAGTGTCTCGTTTTGTCTTAGTTTTACTGATAATAATGACCCTATTATTCTCCGCTATCTTCGTTGCCCAATGAAGCACTTCCAAAACTGCTCCTCCAAATCATCAAAAGAGTTGATGGATTTTAGTGCCAAGTCTAGTACTATGATAGTGTTGCTCCCTTGAGTGTTGGTGGGAAAGCGCAGTACTTTATGACATCAAAGATTCCTACTAGGGTCATCTGTCCATCATACCTGGTGTGGTAACTGTCCAGATCCGTGGTGCCATCATAAGTCTCCAGAGATGGCATTTTGAATCCTTTTGGAATTGGTTCCTCCAGGATTTATTGAATGAATGGGGAACATTTTGTCGTGCTTTGCTTCTCCACATGCCAATGGGTATTCTGTCTTTCATATCTCATGATGTTATCTTCGGAGAGCTTTTTTATCTCTAGGTGAGATGAAGATTCCCTCTCTCGGGCACAAATGTCTTGTCTTTAGGCTAGCTTTGGGGCAGTATTGGCAACCCTGACTAGGTAACCACCTGCTTCTTGCTCTGCTAGCATCTCTGGAGCACGGACGATCCCAAGAGTTGTTGGCTATGCTTGAGGGGGGAAACCGACATGTTGCAATCTGTGAACTGGGACAGAGGGTGTCGGCCTAGTTCCTACTAGGTTTTCGAATCCGTGCTCAACTAGATTCGTCTGATTGAGGGTAAGCCAAGTTGGAATTCCTATAGGGTCATTCCTAACAAGGAGTCCACCCATGAAGCTACCTTATTGCTGCATGAATTGTTGCATCATTTGTTGCATTGTACTTTGCATCATCTGCTACATCATACTTTGCATCATCTGTTGCATCGTCTATTGGTTTTTCAAACTAGATTGACCCAATAACCTCTAGGTGATGCCACACTGTCAATTTGGTTAGACATGGATGATGCATTGTTGACCACAGCAAGGATTGAGGGAGCATTTGTGTTACCTCAAATAATATCTAGCATCTTTAGGCTTTCCTGAAAATGTTCCCACAAATGATGCCAATATTTGGGTCATACCCAAACGGAATGCTGACATGACTCTTGAAAAGATCTCGCCTAGAATCCTGCAAGACTAAAACAGAAGTCAAAGGATGTTGGGGGTCTTCCCGGCATGAACACTCTAATGCTTAAGTCAGTAAATAAAACTCTTTAGAGAGAATGGGATAGTCACAAAAGCTTGTGTCCGGGGGGTACATACTTGGGTATATTTATAGTTGAGCATAGGTGCATAGTAGGCATGTGTACGTAACCTATATGCAAGAGGGAATACAGAGTCATTCCTAGAGAAAGACTCTAAGGTGATATGCATTCACAATCCTTAATTCGCAAGACTGCATAGAGTGGAGAAATAGATCCTCCGTTTGTATCGGGATCTTATGTAGCATAGTGTCAGCTAGATAATTGGGTACCTATGTTGGAGTTTTCTAACAAACATAAAAAAAAAGAACATTGCGAATTTACACATCAGGGTCGGCAAGCAGTACTGCAAGCGTCGCGGTATTCCCCTGCGGTGTTCTAGGAAGATCGCGTCCTCTTAGAACACCATAGGCAAATACCACAGGCACCCTCAATACTGCCTACCATATGAACTTCTGGAGACAATTACAGTGTTTTAGTCATATCTTCCTCATACAAAATTGAAATCATGTGATTCTTGGTGTTTTGGATAGATTCTTTATAGGGCTATACAAAAGTACTTTGGGCATTGAGGACAAAACCAAAAAAGTCCACGGGCAAAACTCCCTCCGTGCTAACCTACGGATTTGAGGCAGTGATCCCAATTGAGCTAAAGATCCTTTCCACCCGAACAGAAAACTTCAACCCAAGGGTAAACAAGGAAGTAGTGGAAATAAATTTGGATCTGCTTAAGGAAGCAAGGATCAACACCGAGGCCAGGATGGCATGGCACTAGACCCAGGTCAAGCAGTATTATGACCAAAAGGTAGAAGTAAAAAATTTCAAGGAGACCTAGTCTTGCCAGAGGTTGTAGTCAACAACCCTACACATACAAAGGGAAAACTAACCCGCTCTTAAGAAGGTCCTTACAGAGTCACTAACGTCTTAGAGAATGGAGCCTATAGGCTACAAAGGCTGAATGGGAGAAATATCTCATGAACATAGAATGCTGAGCATCTGAGGATGTATTACTAGTAAACATTTTTTCTATCCTTTTTCTTTTTTCCTTTTTATTGTATGAATGCTACATCAAATAATAAACAGACTTTTCATGAAAGAATCCTCTTCTGCTTCCTCATTATTACTTCTTCTAACAGAATTTGGAACAAGACACAAAGATGAAGCAAATCTCATAGTCGTCAAGATCAGGTTCTATGTAACCTAAGGGATGCCTCTTAAGGATGCCCTACCCACTCAAGGAGCCGAAGGACACACTATTTGAAGTGATCAAATTGGGTTTTATAGAACGTAAGGAATGCCCTCTTAAGGACACCCTACCTAACTCAAGAAGCCAAAGGACATGCTATCTAAAGCGCAGGCATTGTCCAAGTAACCAAGTTCTTCAACTTTACAGAGCTAGTGTAAGTGTTCAATACATTATACCAATGATAAAATAAAAGGAGCGCTCAGAAAACAACCAAGTGTCCAACTTCGTAGAAGGAAAACCAAAGGACAACTTTAGTAAAGGCGTAGAGTCCAGGAGGCCCCATAAGACACTTAGAAAAATAACTCATGAGAATAAGTATTCTCAGACATGTTGATCAAAAAATTCAAAGCATACGTAAGAGACAAAAATGAAAAAAATGAATATTTTTCTTTGAAATTGAAAAAATATCTAGGAACTACAGATCTTCTCCATCTGAATGTACATCATCAATATGTATTTTGGAGAACTTTTTTGATACTTTCTTTTTACAAGAATTAAAAGTACACTCAAAGCAGTCGGTGATCTACTGAAGCAACATCTCCTAACACTTAGGTTCCGCCTCCAGCTCCTCAAAATGTTACTGAAGAATCATGCAATATCAGTAGCAGGTTGCACCCTTAGCGAACCAACCTCTTGCTAAAAAGTGGCGTCCCTGCTCTTAAGAGCGCTAATCCTCTACTGCAAAGACAACTACCTCGCCTCTATCTCCAAGGCAGCAACCTTCTCTGCATTGAAATTAGTGGATCCACCACAGCATTACTATCCTCTTCTGCCTTAAGGAGAGCCTCCACAGCTTCCTCCTGCGCTACCTCAATGGCATCGCTCTCAACAACGAGCTCATCGTCTCTAGCCTTGAGAGTGGAAGTGGTCTCTTCAAGTTCTTGAAAACACTTCTGCTCATCCTCTAATTTAGCTTTTAGAACAACCAACTCAGTCGTAGTGTGGTCACTACAAACCGTTGTGGAGCATGGCCATCTCTACTCTCGATCCAACTCCTCCTCAGCCTCCTGGAGCAGCTTAGACTCAATCCACATATCAAACTCTGTCTCGCAAATCTATGCGAACATCCTTGCTAACTGCTCCCGAGCACTAACGAGATGGTGCGAACAGAGCCTCATCCAATCGATAAAATTTTGCCTGGTAATAGTGCTCCGCATGATGTCCAACACAATATCCACCACCAAATCGTCCCACAACATATTAAAGGCATAGGAGCGGTCTGCCAGGCAAGAAAGTTTGCTAGTGAAGATGACTGCCTGCTCTGGATGCTCTAAGAAAAGTTTTTGAGCCCTCTCTGCTAAGAGCAGTGGCTGATGAGGAAGGTCAGGAAGAACTTGGACTGGTGAAAGCAGCAACACCACTGATTGGTGCTGCTCTTAGAGCATCAGCTGGACCACTTCAAGTCAAGGCCTCAACCCATGGACACTATGCAAAAGGAGCCAAGCTCGGCCTGGGGTCCGGATGCTTCAATGCTCAAGCAATCAAATCAGAAGAAAATGAGAGCCCTAAAAAAATAAGAGAAAGAGAGAGAAGAGTTTGTGCTTCCTCATTAAAAGATAAATTTTCACAAAAAAAAATAAGAAAAAGAAAAATACTAACTAACAAAGGAGGAAGAGGAACGAGGAACTGCAGCAGTTGACAAAGAAACCTCCACAACTACCACACTATTTATCATTCCTACTATTGTTACTCGCCCCTTGACCTTTGAAGCATCCCAACTCGGCTCCGATGTAGCGCCTCTGGAAGATACCACTACTAAGCCATCTCAGGTGTCGGCTCTGAAACAATAGAAACGGGAATGGCTGGATGAGTAGGAAGCGACAAAGACACGGTAGCAAAGTAAGAAGACAAAGAAGCAGGACTAGTGGAAGAAGAAGAAGAAAGAGGATAAGATAGCTACTAGAGCGAAACTGGTAAAGTACGTTACCACAGCTGAGAATTGTGCAAAGATAGAGGAAGGATGTACAAAAGAAGGGGGATATATTATTCCTCCAAGAAGTTCATCTATATCCCCCCATAGGGTATATGCTCCTCAAAAGTGATTTGAAGCAAGAAGATAAAGATGGGTTAGCTTCGGCGAGATGATAGGATCCCAAGGAAGAAGAAGATGAAGTAGACTATGAAGTGCCCCTGCTAAAGAAAATATCAAATGGACCAGTATCTCGAGAACCAACAACTCCCATCAGCTTCAGTTGCACGTCCGAAACTATAGGCCTTTCTCTCCTAGAGCCTGGAGGAGGGGAAGAAGGAGAAGTGGGAGTAATGTTATGCCGCGGTTTTGAGAAAAGGAAGAGAAGTGGTAGAGGGTAGAGCATTAGTGGAAGCATTGGACTTCCACTTACAAGCAACAATTTTGATCCTTTGCCATATAGGCGGAGCCTCTCACTTAGAAATGAAAGGGGGAGCGAGAGTGAAAGCCCGAGCCCGACAAGGACCCAGGTGATAAGTAGGGAAAAGATCGAATTCCTTCTCTATCATAGAGCTTAAGCCCCAGGAACAAAGAAGATAATGATGGAAGAGGATCAGAAGCGACAACCTCCTGACCTAGGAAGCCGCACAAAAAATTCACTTGGTGACTATAATCGATAGATCACACAACATCTACTGAGAGCTTACTTATAGACATCAAAGTATAACTAGGAACACAAAAACTATGTTGTTTAAGAGGAGAAAGGAAGGACGACAAATGAATTAGACTAGTATTCCAAACCTTCGGGAAGGGGAAAGGTCCTGAGACTTTAACCCAAGCTTAATGGCTCTTCCATTCATCGTCCCCATTAGAGGTCCTCACAAACAATTTTTTCCAAGGAGCGAGAGGGATGAGGTAAAAGTAATACGGAGAATTGGGAGCATTGTTGAGTGCAAAAATGGAGGAAAACAATGGAAGTGTGAAGATAGGAACCAACTATAGCTCGTAAACCCAATGATAGAGAAACGCTGTATAGAGCCAGTTGTTGGGAACTAATTGTCCCAGGGAAATACTGAAAGCAAAAGGGAGAAGAGGGATAAAATTTAACTGATTCAGACGAAAGCCCGCCCTGAGAGAACCCAAAGACACTAGAATGGGATTCTCTAGAGAATGCCACGGAAGGGCAGAAGGTGGAGGAAACTCCTAATTCATACCCTCTAGCAGAGGGTAGAGCCAAAAGGCCTCTATGACATTAGGCGAAATGCAAGGATGAGATCTTTTGATGGCCATAGGAAAAATGGAGGAACAGAAGAACTTAAGGTGAGCAAGAAAGAAAGAGTTACCGAATGAAGAGAAGGAACAGAGACAACTTGGAACACAGGAGAATTGAGGAAGAGGGCTTAGAGAAGGAAATGATTTCTTGCCCACGGCGGTGTCTTAAAGGCGTCTCTCAATGAAACCACCTAGGGTTTCATGCAAAAATGGAGAGTTACCCGCCTAGGGCTTTGTGAAAATAAAAAATTGACCATTTTATGTCTTGTCACATTTAAACCTCATACACATGGGCAAATGGAAGCATCGATCGATCACATCAATACCAAAAAAGTAGCCATGGAATGATCGCTGTTAGAGTTTGAAAAGGCGAAAAGCCCATGCAAAAAATGCCTCGAGTCATAAACGAATCCTCATGGATCTGTCAAAGTGTTTCCAGATCCATGAGAAATAAAACGAAACTCACTAGCAAAACCGGAGGTAAAGCATAATGAGAGTGAAAGCGAAACCACCCAAGCCATGCCTTTGTGACCAAGAGATCCGTTATAGAAAATCTAGAAGCATCATAGCGGATCCGCCAACCTTTATGAGCGGGGGGGTGCACCAAGGCGAAACCAAACATTTATAAAGGAAAAGGCACATTCATAAGACACAATTTGAGCAAAATGATAATATTATTATTTCAAGAATTCGTTACATCATCAAAGAGGAGAACAAGAAGAAGGAAAATCTTATCTACTCAGCCAAAGCATCCACGACCACTTCTAACTCCTCTATCTGCAACTAGGCAGCGCATAGTTCTTCCTCCAAGGATTGCATGTGATCCAAGGATTGCATGTGACCAATGGTACGATCGGTCAGGTGCCAGTCAGTAGTTTGGAGCAAGAACTTGATAGATTTCAATTATGCCTCTAACCGCCTGATCTCTTCATAAATAAAGTGGATTTGCTCGGCCGACTGGGAATTAGTGCTCATACTCCCAGGATTGATTTCCCCATATTGAACTCGCTCGGTAGGATTGATTTCCTTATACCGGACTTGCTCGACAAGAGAGTTGACAGGCTCCATGGCTAAATAGCTCTCGAGGGTATGAATGAACAGAGAAGTGATTCTCATTTATAGAAGTGAGGCAGCGAAGATGAGGTGTTAGGAAATGAACTCAAAGAGTCACATTAATGTCACCATTCATTATGGTGGTTACTAAGGAGTTAGCCCCATGCATGGCATCAAAAATAACATCTCGTCCAAGGAAGCGAAGTGACAGAAGATGAAAAGTCTGGAGTGCATTGCACATCTCCTTAAAGGGGAACCGGTGTTAGGAAACTCTAACACGGATACCCAATTATGTAGCTAGCAATATGTCACGTTGGATCCTAATGCTAAAAGGGGTATCTATTATACAACCCTGAGAATACAGGACTATGGGAGGCATGTTCTCTACAACCCTAAGAATACAGGACTGTGGGAGGTGTGTTCTTCCGGAGTCCTTCTCTAAGAATGAACTCATATCTCTCTTGCGTACAATCTAAGTACACACCCTGGTTATTCACCTATGCTCAACTATAAATATACCGGGTATGTATCCGTGAACACACAAGCTCTTGTTATCACCAATACCGTCTGTTAAGGAGTTTTATTTTACTGACTTGAGCACCAGAGTGCCTGCATCGAGATTACCCTTGACGCCCTCTAACCCCCTTTTTAGTCTCACAGGATTCCACGGGATCTCAAAAGTCACGTCAACATTTAGTTTGGGGACAACCTAAATAATTACCATTCATGGCTGAGGGTAGGTCAGTAATAAGGGTATTTTTAGATTTTATAAAATTTGCAAAAAACTTTTAAAAAAATTAACAAAACGTGCCCTACGTTATAAACCCACGTGCATGGTGCACTCTTTGTTGGCAAGCACTGTAGGGGCATGCACACGCAGGGTCGCGTGGTGTGTGCATTGCGGCAGGAGAAATGAATCGGTGATGGCGGTTGGCACCAGCGGAACACGTGGGCGACGGCCGATGCAACTAGATGGGCAGTGGGCCCAATCAAGTGGGCCTGTCACATGGTCTATGGGCTCAAATATGAGGTGGACAGTAGCATCGAGCCTCCTGTGGAGGTTGATGCTACAGTGAACTGCGGAATGTGGTGGCTCTAGCTATTCCGGCAGGTGGCTCACGACGACATGTAATGGCCATGGTGGCGCCCATGAACGGCTCCAGCAATGGCACTGGCCCGTCTAGTGGGGTCTAATGGGGCCCACCCTAAGGTTTTTATACCTCTGATTCCATTTCTGGAGTCCATTTTGTTTGATTTACCCGCAAATTTTAATTTCTGTAATTTTTTCTTATATTATGCATATTTTTTTGTGCAAACACCCACTAAGACAAATTTCACTATCACAGTCTCTCATGGCCGGCGATCTAAGGTTACACCAACATTCTCTCATGGCCAGCAGTCTAAGGTTACGCAAACATTCTCTCATGGCCATTATCGAAGGTTACAGGAACACTAAAACATTCCTGGTCTTCAAGTGAGCAAAAGTACACATGTTTAAAGAACTCATCCCCTAACACCCATCCTTATCCATCGATGTTTATTTTTTTTTTGTCATTTAGGGTGTGTTTAAGAATGATAAAAAAAAACGAGAGAAAAAAGAACTATGCAAAAGTGAGAAAGAAGTAAGGGAAATGATATGATATAATAAAGACTTATAATTAAAAATAAAGTGAGTAAACATAAAATAATTAAGTTTTTTATATGAAAAGATGAACAATAATGATTAAAAATATAAATAAAAAAAGTTAGAGTTATTAGGCTACTAAGATATCAAATTACAACAAAAAATGTGAAAGATGATGATGAAAAGCATTTTCCTTCATTTTTTCCTTGTTACGGAACAGAACCTTAGATGATAATCCATAATGGAAGAGGAATTTTGAAAGGTTGTGATTCAGCTGAAAGCCTCAGAAAGGAATTTTAACCTTGACCTTGTGTTAATCATGCAAGTACAGGTGCTATATTGTATAATTTTCTCTCAACCATTTCTCATTAATTTCCTTAGAAAATGTAACAGTTTGGAATTTTCTATTCCCGTAACTGCCTCGCCTGAACATGGCCACGTTTGAGTCTCTAACCTTCGTTGCGATTCATCATTAAATGTGCGTTGGATTCTGTATTGGTCCCTATATTCAGTCACATGATGATCAGATCCGTCCATTCTGAGTTACAGTTATAAATTTGTGTCCACATGAAATTCATTTTAGCTTAATTAAAAGTAGAAAGAAATCACAATCGCACAATTTGCATGGATCTATGTCAACTTTGCAGAAATCAATGGTCATAGCAAACTACCATTGAATGATAGCTGTACCTAAATAGTTTAGACCGTTGTAGGTGAGAGAGAAAATGCAGAGCATCGATAGCATGCGGGCCACAGCAAGAGGCAGCCACGCTCAACATTCGGATCACCAGGGGCAAAACGAAGTCTTACCTCCCTCAGAAACAAAA
>JAYJMB010031396.1:14397-26608 GCA_036873735.1 Pouteria campechiana
CATCAATTTAATTATCTAATCAGAGACTTGTAAACGGTTGCACGGCAACAATCTAAATGTCGGGTATTAAAGAACACAAAAAAGTATCCCATGCAAACGGTGACCTCGTACGATGAAGTTGCTGACAATGTGTTTGGCCTCAGCAAATAAAAAACCGATAAAGAATACCAAATACAATTTTTTGGTAAGCCCTAAAAATCCACATTATCCGATTAAACCAATCAAATTCCCACTATAGGGCCATAGGCAAAATCACAACAGCAACAGGAGATTCTTTCGCCTACACTAATTAGACATACACGAGCTTCAAGCTGTACCTGAAAGCTGAAAACAGTATCTCAAAGCCCTTGTCTCTCACCTCTTCCGCAGAATAGATCATGGATGTTCCGACCTCCTATGCCATCTGAAACCTCCAACTGTGGTAATCAAGGGAGACAGTCAAATGATGATCAATCTACCAGAATATCACACAGGATCCAACAAGTACTCATTTTGGAAATCGTGATCGATACGAATCATAAGACACATATTCGGTTGCCACAATCTGGTTCCCATAGAGCCGGCCATGCAAGCAATGGGCAGCTGCACAAGCTGCTTCACTCCTAATGTACTCAACAAGAACGCACCCCTTTTCAAAGGTATCTTGATTGCCTATCTTCTGTGTGCCATTATCATTTACAACTTCTGGTATCTCCGTGATGGTATCACTCACTACAGTATCAGCATTCTGACGTCCTTCACCATCTTGCTCTGGTTTTGGGTCTTCAGGAACAGCACTGTTCCCGCTACCAGTTTCTCCAGTCTGAGTATCGGTATCCTCATTGGAACATGCTGGTTGATCTTCAGTAGTTGCAAGCATGGTGGGTTCTTCAGGAGTCACCTCCCTTTCCATCTTTTCAGTCACACCATTTTCCTCATGTCCAAGATCAATCATGGGCTCATCCTCATTGACTTTGCCGACTTTTTCATCTTCCATTTCATCTTTAGCTTCTTCAATATTGTTTTGAGGTTCAGCTTCACCATTTTCTCTGGATTCATTGTTCAGGTGCTCTTGCATGGCTGAAGTTTTGACTGAGTCATTCTCCAGATTTTGTGAAATATGTAGCATGTCAGAGTTTGATGTTTGTAATGAATCAGAAGCAATCATGGGTTCGTTATCCCTGATGATGTTCACAGACTTCACAGTACCAAACCTGAAGAGAGATTGCAATTAACAAGTCAATCCCCTGGTAGAACAGGCATGGCGCTGAAATGGAACATGTAGGCAAAGGGATTTTGACGATGACCACCAGAACAAGTATGGCAGCCTAGCAGAATTGACTTTCAAATATCAGACTATTTCACTCTTTCTGATGAATAACATATGTAAAGGGTTGTCACGCACCTAGCACATTCTAGCCGAATATCTTCTAATGTCTCCTCCAAATCTGGTCCACCTAGCATTGAGAGCTCCTCTTCATTGAACTAAATAAATAGATGGTATAAATAACAAAGCAGAGGGGGAGGAAACTATGAGAATAGTACTGACATAACATGTTAAACCTCAACTTTGCAGAAATAGTTGATTCATACCACATTTTTAAGCTTCAGAACCTGGGTGGGTTGTTCGAGCAGGGGCTTTGCATGCTCAGGAATGCCATAGAAGGGCCCTTCAATATTTTCCTGTAATAAAGAATTTGTTTGTTTACAGTTTCACTTGAAGAAGAGAGATCTTGGTACAAACAAAAACATCCAGAAACAAGAATCCTGCTGTTTTGCTCAGAAGCAACAATAGGGTAAGACAAGGGATGCCGTAAGTACCTCAGATGCATCAGGAAAAGCTTGAACTACAGTGAGAAACTTCCCTCCTAGCTTCATTCCATTCAATCCAGCACATGCCTTGACAGTAACAGAGTGGTCCACATACTGCAAATGGCATAATATAGTCACTTGTCACAGGATTTTCACAGAGATACATTAACATGTCAGATGGATCAAACAAAGTGAAAGCATAGTACTAATAAAAAAAAGAAAGAGAAAATTTTAAAAAGAAAAAAAAAACAAGAAGAAGAAAAGACCACCAGCTTATTCTAGAGCTAGGTAACAAAATAATTTGTTTTCCAAAAGGAGCACTGCTCCAAATGTTTTGAACATGCATGTATGAAAAATGAAGGTGAATCCTCAGGCAAATCTCATACAGCTTTTGACTGTTTTCCTCTGTCATTTACTTGTTCTTTTGTTGATGTCACTTAATTTATTTGTGTATGTGTGAGTGAAATGCAAGGAACACAAACATTGTTTGAAACTAAAGCCCTCACATGCACAAATACATCATTACCAGTTGAAGAAACTAATAAAGCATGCTTTGGACTGGCTGATTGGACATCATCCATATCATTCCCTTTCACCCAGCAATTGGGGTATAACTTTTAAGGCATATTGGCAAGATATTTCCCAATGTAACAGATATGGTATGCCCATTAATGTAAGTGGCTTTTAAATAGTAGTTAGTGAAATCTTTATAATTAAGTGCCCATGAAACATCAAACTTATCTACTTCTACCACCTAGGTTCTAACGGATGGCTCTGGTTCTGGCTCATGTTGATGGCCTTCACACATTAAAAAAGCCCCAAAGCCTGCCTCACACTCATATTGAATCCACATTAAAAAGAGAAAGTCAGAAATATTTGAAAATTGTGGGGAGTTTGTTCATATATGCAGTATAACCCTCCAAATTTTCATTTGATGGATGGTTATAGAGGGGTTTTCTTGGCAAGAAACCACCAAAGTAATCTATTAAACTATAAAAAGGAACTAAATGTTCCTGTGAGAATCAGTGGTTAAGAAAAGCCATGACAAGCCATAGCCACATCATTAGGTTTCCCCAATTAAATAAGCATTTAACCAGACCAGTGTTCGTAATGTCGATAAATACTTATTTATCGGTAGCTCTGAAAAAAGATATTATTGAATTTATCAGAGATATTATAGTTTTTTTTATGAGGAATTTTATCGGAAAAATACAAAAAAAAAATTAAAAAATATAAAAAATTAAGAAATCTTCAATGAAACTTTTTAATACATTATTTTAAATATAAATACATATTCTAAACAAAAATATAAATTGAAAAGCCGTCATTGAATGAATAATCGAAACATATATGATAAATACATATACACAAACAGAAGGGGCAGTAAAATCGATTACAAAATCTATTGCATAATGCAGTTAATCTATACTAATCAAATCTATAATGTATAAAATGTCGTAAGAAATTAATTTCAAAGGAAATAAGTAACAAAAAGTTGGTCAAAAATGAATTATTGTACCCATGTGGTTTTTGAACGTCTGAGGAATAAAGTCAAATTTAATGCAAAAAATCTGAGTTTTTTAGCTTCGAATCTTCCTATATTGTATGAAAATAGAGGTTTTGTGGAGAGAAAATAAGTTTCGAAGGGATAAGAGGCAAGATAGTGTTCGAATCAATATTATCTCCCATACATTCACAATAATATCGATATGTTCTTCTAATAAATTCGATAAAATCGATATTAGCTATGACAATATCAATAATATCTCCAATAAAATCAATATTATCTCCGATAATATCAATATTTATGGGGAACCATAGATAATTTCTTTTTCAATACATTTATCATATCAGTGGGAACCTAAAACGATATTATAGACGATAATATCAATTTTAAGAACACTAAACCAGACCAAGATTCATCCTAAGCCATCCCGAAACATCTGTAAGTAGACTTTGCATTAGTGAACAAGGATGGTGCAGACATTAGTATGTACTTCTACAAAGGTAAACCAAAGGAATATACATTTGAACCAACATATGAGGATAAAATTCAAAGGGATGCTAAAATCTTTTCCTTTGGCTGAAGAGACTTGAAATCAGTAAGCAAACGAACCACAAGTGAATCCTCCAAAACAAACAGTAAGAATTGACAGGTACTGTACCCTGAATTCAACTTGAAATGGAATTTTTCACTAGTAATCTTTTGCTGGGAGACAAATATAGAGGGGAAAAGTTCCAATTGCCTGTAGAGATAAATTTTCATGTGTTTTGGCTACTCAAGGAACAGCAGTATCATGAAAGAAAACTGGCAAACACACACACGCATAGCAACAAAGCTCTGGAACAAAAAAGGAGTAGAGTACAACACTTGTGTCCATCAGAACAAAAATCGAAGAAAACACATAATGGGATCATCAGAGCAAATGACCCCATCTTCAAACCAAGCCGGAGGTAACATTTGAATCATCTTGGTAGCAAAAGTTCATGCCTCTTCAGTTACTAAAGGCCTCAACAACTTACCAAAATCCAACAAATAAACAAAATAGATCAGCAAATTCATGCAAAGCAGCAAAAAACTGAACCACAAAGAAGTGGACAAAACATGCATTAATCCATAAGATAATGACACAATGTTATACACAAGAGACAAAACAACCTGACCTAGATTCCAATAAAGGCACATGAAGACTGCACTTTAGTTTAATGTGATGAGTATGGGCACACAAGGACTTCATTCTCATGTTTTAACATATGAACCACACACACACACACACATATCTTAGTATATGCTTATTGCAAATAAAGTTTATGCTTAGATATATTTTTTGAAAATTTATTGCACTAATACGTCTTTATGTCCATTCCTAATGCTTTTGAATATTATTTATGTAAAAACTACTTTTCAAATTTAGTTTTTTTTAAATAAATTTGTTCATGGAAATTCATTTTGTTCTTGTAATATTTATAGAGTAATAAATTGGTAATTTGGTATTTGATTTCTCCACTTTATACAACGTTTCTTGGAGATATTTGACATCATTTTTTAATTATGTTCTATTTTAATTTATTAGGTTTTAATGATTTGAAGCTTTGCTAAAAATAAAATATTAATTATTAAAAAAGATTGAAGTGAAAATTATATGTAGCATGAAGACTGAAGTTGAACCAAACCCAGACAATAGACTTAGGGTCAGGGCTGACTAAAAACCAAGGCAACCCGACCCAAATTGCACCTCTAGTTTTCGCTTCAAGTTTTGGGTGGAGATAGAAGCCTTAATAGTCTGAAGCACAAAAAAAGGAATCAAGAGATGACAAAAAATGAATGTGCAAAACCATTCGCTTGGAGGAACAGCTTTACATGATGTTTCTCTTCATCATATTGCTTTAGGACTTTTTACATGAGTGCCTTGGAGGTTTAACGAAATTTTCATCTCTCTTGCAAACATGCCCCTAAACCTTTAAGAGTATCAAACATAACGCGACTGTCCACATTAGTAACTATCAAAACAGTTTTTAAATGACCAAAATACCCTCTAGGTACAAAATATTTTCCAATAAAAAATATTTTTCAAGAGTATCCCAACAAAACTATCCACGTTAGAAACTGTTAAAATATTTTTTAAATGGCCAAAATACCCTTTGGGTAAAAAATATTTTTTAAGGGTGAGGACAAGTTCTCTACCCCAGACATGACTGTCCACATTAGACACAGTTAAAATGTTCTTTAAATGGCCAGAATACCCTCTAGATACAAAATATTTTTAAAAGAAAAATATCTTTTAGGGAGATGACAAGTTCTCTACCCCAAATAATCATCCCTCTTTAAAAAAAAATATTTTTCATTTGAAAATATTTTGCACCCAGAGGGTATTTTGGTCATTTAAAAAAGATCTTAACAGTTTCTAACATGGACAGTCACATAAGGTAGACTTTTTAAAGTTCAGGGGCACTTTCACAAAAGATATATTTGCAATGAAAGGTGCAATATCATCAAACTTCAAGAACACACATGCAAAAAGCTTAACATTGCAGCTTCAAGTTTCAACAAAAAGCAAAATAAATAGGGAAGGCTCAAGAGAAGTTGCAAAGGAACAACTTCTCATTACAAAAATTTAGTTACAAGTAAACTTATGAGAATAGCAAGGACCAACAGCCAAAACCATTTGACTAAAAAAAAGTGGAAATATTTACATCTGTTTCTGAAGTTCCTCAACCTTTGTTTGCTAGCAGAAGAAAATATCAAAATTTGAGAACCCTGTTTTCACAGGATTCTAAAGTTTTGCCATACTTTGCCTCTGCTTTGGCCACAGAAACATAGAGACTGTCTTTTTTAGCATGAACAAGATGGTACTTGAATCGAAATAGATTACACATATGAAATTGTTTTTCTAGGAGGCTTGCTGAAACTATTAAATGGTTTAGAAGAGATTATCTCAATGCGCATCAACAAAAAAATAACAATAACAGGCATAAGAGAACTATAAACCACAAAGAAACTACTATCAATGAGTGTAAACTCAGAAGTTTCACTAGTACCTCAAGAAAGGCTGATGGATCATCTGACTCCTTATTAACCTCAAAACGATATGCTTTCAAAGGTCCAAAGACGCTAACAATCTCCATAAGCTGAAAGGAAAAATATGTAGGATCATTATCTTGAGAATCAAACATTCAAAGAGAGAAGGAAAAACAACAATCTCCACATGGGTTTTATTGAATTGGAAAAAAGCAAATGATAGGGTATCTAGGGAATTAATATGGCAAGCATTAAGAAAGTAAAAAGTTACAAGTAAATATATTGATACTAATAGGGATATTATGATAGAGTTAGAAGAAATATAAGGATCATGAGGAAAGAAATGAGTAACTTCCCAATCACTGTGGCTTTACACCAAAGTTTGGCTTTAAGCCCTTATCTCTTTGATCATGGATAGATTTACTAGACATTAATAGGAAGAAAAGCCTTAGTTTGTGCCATTTGTAGATGACATAATTTTGATAGATGAGACAAGAGAAGACATAAATTTAATGATAGATGCATAGCAAAATGCTTTAGAATCTAATAGTTCTAGAATTAATAGGAAAAAAAATCAAATATATGGAATGCAACTTTAACAATAATAGGAATATAAATGAGCTTAAGATTGCATATCAAGAAATACCACAAAATGACCACTTTAGGTATCTAGGATCAATAGTTTAGGAAAGCGTAGAAATTGAAAAGCACATGGCACATAAATCAAAGCTAGGTGGAAGAAATAGCATTGAACTTCAAGAATTTTATGAAATTATTAAGTATCAATTAAATTAAAAAGTTATGAGACAGCTATAAAATCAGATATGCTTTACAGGGTAAAATGTTGGAAAGTTAAAGAAAACATATATATAGGGGCCGGATCTTATGAGACCAGTCTCACAGCAACAGTTGTGAGACCAATCTCAAAAACCTTTTTTTTGTTTTTATTTTATAAACTTTTAAATCATCATGTAATCCAATTATAAAATTTTTTTTACTATTTTTAGATTTTTATAAATATTTATTTTTGATTATTGAAGTTCAGGGATATTTTAGGAATTTTAAAATGGTGAATAGTATCCTTAATTTGAAAAATCAAAATAAAATATTTATAAAACCCTAAAAATGGTAAAAAAATTTCTATAAGTTGATTAAACTTTTTTATAAGTTGATTGCATGTTGATTTAGAAGTTTATAAAAAATAAAAATAAAAAATAGGTTTTTGAGACCGGTCTCACAACTGTTGTTGTGAGAACGGTCTCATAAGATCTGGTCCCATATATATATATATATATATGGTTGAAACAAGCATGTTGAGCAAATGAGCAGTAAAACAAAAATAAAATAAAATTAGAAATGAGGTAATTGAAGAAAATCTAAAGGTTGAATCAGTAAGTAATAAAATAAAGGAAGTAGATTTGGGTGGTTCAATAATGTACTTAGGTGGTTCAATCATGTGCAACAAAGACCAGAAATTGCACTAGTGAGGAGTGAATTCATCAATGTAAAAGGTCATATGAGAACTAGAAGAAAGCTGAAAAGACTATGGTTACTGTTCCTTAGGAAAGATATGAAAGCGCTTGAGCTTAATAAGAACTAAGGACATAACCCAAGATTGGAGGAATGGTTCAACAGGATCCATGCAGCCAAAAACAGTTTATGATGACCATTATCCTGAGAGGGAAATGTTCACATAGAAGTGATTTCACCACACTTATGGTGAAAATGCTTCGCTTGAGGCTTAGGATGATGGAGTTATAAAATCTAATTCATATAAGATTCAAAAAATTATATCATTTGGAGACTTAAGCAGACCACAAAATTTATCACATTTGAGAGTTAATATGCATCCAATAAAATTCTCTAACTCTTTCTGGTCTGCTCAAGTCTCCAAATGATATAACTTTGTGAATTTTAACTAAACGATGGTGTCGAATTTGATGAATGAATTAGATTTCATAAATTCAACCTCCTAAGACTCAAATGATCAAATGAAGCACTTTTACCACAATCGTGGTGAAAATGTTTCTATATGAATTTTTTTTTCTTGAGAACTAGTATCACAACTTTGAAAAAAAAGGGCGAATGAATGAATGGCTTCAGTAAATTTAACTTGTTACGCCACACAAAGATACTCCTTAATCTATACTATTCTGTGCCAATGCAAATCCTCAATTAAACTCACCATATCAGATGAAACTGCTTTTGAAATACCTCCAATGAAGATCTGCAAAGAACAGAAAATATAATATAATTATAGAATGAGATTGTGACTTGGTAGAGCGCACCAAATGCAGTGGAGAATCAGCTATGTGGAGCAGTTTTCACACAAAGCAATTTTAAGACTAACAAATCTGAGTGAGTTTATCCAAATGATTATCAAGGCCTTGTGAACTTTGTCAAAGCTTCCATAAAGATGAATTCATCATTTATACTAAACATTGCAACAGATGCACAAGAGGAAGCCATCATCTTGTCCCTTTCTTTGCCTTTTTGGTATTCCAATCATAGGTAGGACACCATTTTGGACTTCAGAGAGATCATTTTGCATTACTCCAGTGAATATTTTGTACTCTCGCTATCTATTCAGATGCAATGGTGAAGTTAAAAAATCAAAGCAGTTTGAAAGGAAATTTTAGTGAGATGATAGGGTAATGTCTCACCAAGTTAATGGGCTGAAGGATGTTTAGAAACAATTAAACAAATAAAGAAATCAGAGAAACTGGCACTGAAATAAATCATTGAGGTGGAGATTCAAAGGAGCTGCATGCATTATGAAAG
This sequence comes from Pouteria campechiana, assembly GCA_036873735.1. Lineage (NCBI taxonomy): Eukaryota > Viridiplantae > Streptophyta > Magnoliopsida > Ericales > Sapotaceae > Pouteria > Pouteria campechiana. The sequence goes on from JAYJMB010031396.1 coordinate 23,489, forward strand.
TATGAAACAACAAATGTGGCAGGCTCACTAGTCAGAACTGATTCCAAAGAAAGAGAACACCACTAGCTACCAAGTCTTGAATCTATGGTTGGCTAGAACAATAGATCCATTTAGTTATGATTTAATGGATTTAAATAACTTCCAAGATCTGTTGTGCCAAAGATTAAGGTCCATGCTTTTGTTGTAATGAAAGAATCAGACACCCTCACCGCCCATACTGATACACAGACCCCACTTCATGGGATCTAAATATTTAGAGGGTTAAGGCTTCTAGCAATAATCCAATGTACTATAAACAAAGAAAATGATTTGCAAAAATTTACTCAAAAATGCCAGAGAGGAAAAATCACGTACCATGCTATATGATCTTATTCAAGATATGAAACTATGAATACTGCTAATGGATAATTTTGGCTATGCAAATGCAGCTCTTGAATAATGACAAGAAAGATTAGCACTCGCTGGGAGGTGAATCTGAGCCTATATGATCCAGGACTATGGATGCATGGTGAAGAGCGATTACAACTGCAATGGAGCTACAAATGATGCCAAAAAAATTGAATAAATGACTGATGCTAAAAATGACAGGAGTTAATAATTGCGTTTAAGTGGAGTACGGATGTGCAACTTCAGAAAACAGATTCTCCATGTGATGTGGTTCTGAACATTGAAGCTACTTGAAAACATGATGATATCAATCAACCTATATGATGCCCACCTAGACTGATCACAAAGGAACACAAGTACAGATTTATTGAGGATAATCTTATGCTTCCTAATGATGTGCAGGGTTCTCTATTTTGTTCTATTAGATCATTATAAAGAGTTTGAAATAGCATCCAGAGGGTGCAGCAATGAGCCCTTGTTGTGAAGGGAATGGCAAATGCTGGAAACCACCAGTTAATGACACAGAACAGTCCCATTGGGAAGCTAGAAAAGTGTGGAACTATGTATGGCACACGTTCCAGGCAGGTGAAACTGAAAACTTAACTGAACACTTTCCACTGACTCTGGAACACTTTGAGAAATTTTGAACCATGCTTTAGTCTCTTCAGCAATAAATTTATGCCCATATAGCACTTATGCAATGGACATTTTATGTGAAAGGTTTAAAAATAAAAGTTTTGAGAGCTTTACAGGGACCATATCATAGGTGTAAATACCACAGGATGTGATGCTAGAAGACACAGGTGCAGTTATCTAAGGTTCTCTCTCTCTTCCTTATCCTTATTCCCCATCTTTCTTCCCCTTGGTCTTCTACATCTCCTCTTCTCCTTTTAGTTTTCTACTCCTCCATTATATCCTCTGTTTCTTCTACTTGTTCTCCTCATCTTCATCATTTCCTTTTTTCTCTAAAATCATGAACTACCTAAAAACTCCACCCCTCTTCTAACTCAAAAATCATAATTAACTAACCTTATAGTAAACACTAATATGCCCTGTTCGAACTTAACACAGATTATTCCAATTTGAATCTGTCAAATATCATGCACAAATGAGCTAATGAAAGGTTTCCTTCCAAATATTCTCTAGTCCTTTCAACTTGTACAGCTCAAAAGAGGAGAAAACCCTCAATGTCACAATTATCTCCCAGTTCAACACTTCAACCAAGTAGCAACTACCAACTCTCCAACAACTGAAAACATACTCCTGGAATAGAGGGTGTCAAATGTGAAACTTCCTCAAGCCTGAGTTACCTGACAGTCTACAGGGGTCAAGGTGATCAGCCAACTCCTCATTGGCTCATTCTACATCTGTCTGGCAGCAACCTCTCCCTGCACTGCAGATCTTATACTATCAGCATTTTGCCATGAGAAGGCTCTTAAGTTTTGCTGTGTGAAGCTCCCATAGCACAGTGTGGATGGATTTTAGGCAAATACGCTAGTCACCAAACCAAGGGACCACCAATTGACTATGGCAATTACATGATGCTTCCTAAATCTAGATTTCTCAACCCTGAAATTAGTTATAAATATTTCAATATCAATGTTTTTCAATATATTGCAGGAATGGTGATGCATCAAACTCCTAAACCCAAGAATGGTAAAAGGTGTGATAGACTTTAGCCCTATTGCTAAATGCCCTAAAACTAGAAGTTAATGAACTCAGGATGAGATTAAACATGAGAAAACCTGCTATCACTTCATATGCATACCTTTTGTGGTGTATCCTTTACAACATCAGATATTGAAGTAACAGCAGCAACTGGTCTCTCTGGCACTCCTGTCTGCATGAAAATAGCAACTGTCTGAAAACCTGCTATGAGCAGTAAACAAAATATACCTTAGGAACTGAAAAATTCATCTACAAGGCATGCTCACGTTCAACCAAAAGATAATTTCTTGCTTGTGTTTGAAGCAACAACAGGAAGAAATCATTACTAAATAAGTGGAAATGAGGCTAACAAATAGAAATTGAAAGACTGCATATTTCCACAAATATCAATGTGTTCGGATAAGAAGACAACTGAAATTAATTATAAAAAGAAACATTATATACTGAGAATCAACTGAAACTGAATATTTTTCTCAGTGTGTTTGAGTGCCATTAGTGTAAAAAGGTGTAATTCTTGAAAAAAAGTCACTTGAAACTAAATTGCAAAAAGAAAACTTTTAAAAGACGAGAAATTAACCACAATTATTTAAGGTAAATTTTTTATATCAAGACAGTAAATTGAACCTAGGAATTTTCTAAATAAATGATAGCAAAACTCATGAACATGACTAAGGAAATTCAAAGATAGAATAAAAATCTGACATATCAAGCTCAAGAAAGGCAAAACAATTGACCAGTGGCACTAGTCCTATGAAACTGAAAAATTTTCTGCTTATAGAAGCAATTCGTGTTGTAGAGTGATTTAAATTGCTGCAAATTGATGTAGGTTTCTGAAATTGTAGGGAGTGCCACATCAGTCCACATATCACAGTACAGTAGGGACAGGACAACAAAATTATATGTTCAGAATGCCAGCCAATTATCTTAGAAACTAGTAAGTACCATGCTGCCTACTTAGATTATGCCACTTTTCTTGTGGCGGGTAATATGCCAGTATTTTGAATAGCTTCCCTCTCTCTCCAAGATTATAGGTCATTCTATAGCACATATTGTTTGCAGACAAGT
>JAYJMB010031407.1:0-36084 GCA_036873735.1 Pouteria campechiana
GACCCCTCTCAAATGCAGCCACTTCAAAGTGGCTGCATTTGAGTGGCTGCATTAGCTACCATTTTGGTGTAGTGCTGTCAAACACTATCAACCCTATCTACTACTCAACTCGAAAAACCCATCAGTACGTTTTCAAATATTACCTACTGCTAGACCTTGAAAACCCATCAAATACTATCAAATGCTATCAAAAATTCATCAAGGATCACTTCAACTTCATGACCTATCATTAAAACCCAACAAAATCCCCATTAACGTCAAAAATTGTCAAATTAGACTGAACCATTCGATATTAGCAGAATTCAACAATTTTTTAAGAAGCATATTACATGGTTTAATAACAAAATTTATAGAGCATGCTTTATATAAGTAGATCTACAATTTAGATGGTCCAAATCTTAAATATAAGTTCGTAAGTAATGCTTTTGAATATTTTTTATTATTATTATAGAAATTATCAAAATTCTCTTCATAGTTCAAAAGAAATCATTCTTTTTAAACCATTCTCTTTTAAATATAAACCCCTTATTTTTCCTTGCATTTTAGTGTTGAAAATCATTTATAAATATATTTATGATATAGCTACATAATGCATTTATTTAAAATAAAAATTTATTGTAATCACGATTGTCAACTCAAAATTTCAACTCCAATGGTCAGCCTGAAACCCAACCTGATTTTCTTAGAACTGGGTTAGGATTGGGCCAAGGTTTTAAAAACATGCAAGAGTTTGGTCGGGTTGAAATTTTTGCACATAGGGTTATTGTTGGGTTGACCTCAACCACAATTAATCCGACCTGATCTACACCGGAGACTACCTTAAGTCCAAAGATATGCTCTAATTCTCTACTTAATTGTAAATCTTTTTAGGGTGATATGACCTCAAGAGAATTTCATGCCTTGAGAACTTGACTTCAAAATGCCATCTATTACTCACAATATACATGCATAAATTTCTTTATGATACTTTTTGGGTCTGAACATCCTGAAATATTGTATGATATTCTGGAAGTGTGATTATATGCCTGTTGCTACAGCCAAAAGATTTCTGTGTCTGATCTACATTTGAATTGGTGGAACTCATCATCATGCGATACCAAATGCCCAGAAGACTCGAGAGCAGGAGGAAAAAGACCTCCACCCCATATGCTAGTGGTTGAGAGTTTTTCAAGTTGGAACCTATGGCCAGAAATTGAAAGCATGCGCCATTAATCATTGGAAAAAACTGTGGCACTTTAACCTCTAGATATTCCTTACTGTCAAAGCTTTCTTTTCCTCTCTCATTTTTTCCAAAATATGATGTGGCCCATGCTGTAGAGCAATAGAATGGAAGGTTCTGGTCAGCTTGGCCTTTTGTGGCTTCATGATTTTCTGGCTGTCATCATATAGAAAGTTGCCACGGATTTTAAAATGCAATGGCTGATAAAAGTGCTGCGATTATCAAGAGCATGACTTGAGAGCTGAAAGCTAAAGTGGGTGCGGGCATATAGTGTTACTTGGGTGAGTTAATGGAAAGATGCTTGCAACATAAAAAGAAATAAGCCTGTGATCCACACGTGGCAGCCACAGGAATAAAAAATCGTCACCTGAAAATTTTTCATTACCCAGCTTTATTATTTGTTTTTTTGTTCTCATCAAGGATGCATTTGGTTTAATTGGAGAAAGGATGGAAAGAGCTAAGAAAAGTGACATATGAAAACAGCGGTAGTAAAGGGAGGGAATGATGAAATGGTATAAAGGCTTTTAGGTAAGAAAGGAAGTAGAAATGACCTTCTCCACAGTATTCAATCAGTGAAGGATGTTGAAGAGGACGTCCACAAGATTTTTGTCCTGAAATTGAATACACGAGGACATCATCAGCTCCGCTGAATCCTTACGTATCAAAGTTTGATTTGGACTCTTTGCTCTCTTCTCTCTCATCTCATGCTTGTGTTACTAGCCTACTCGAAAAGATTGTGGCTGAGAGTTATCGAGAACCTTTTAGGACGGCTGCATCCTCCATCTCATCTGATGAAAGGGTGGGAATAGGTCGGAAAACAGCAGTTGACTTACTGTGGACTACACTGTCCACATCGCAATATTCACATAATGCATGTAATGTTCTGTCGGCCCAGTTCTTGTTCATAAGCAAGTCTTGCACTCGCAACTGAAATCCCACTACCACATGTGGGTCCCACCCTGTGTATTCTAATCCCTAAATACATTTTTATACATGTTTTCAATGTTGTAATTTGATGGCCAAAATAATTAAAAGCAGGGATATAAATATGGGGCATTTGCAAATATACCTACACTTTTTATCCATATCTATAAAATTATCTATATTTTATCAAAAGATTTTTAAAAATGCTAAAATAGACAGGTTCCAAATTGATGAATAGATTACACAATTTTAGGAAAGTTGCTTGAATCCATAAAGTGAAATAATTATCCTCAGAATGGTCAAGCTTCATCTTGACCACATTTTGATAATGATGTGAAATCTAAGTTGATTATTAACTTTATCATTATTCTTTTAGCTATAGGAATCTAAAAATCATCTTAATAAAATATTCATGTGGGTTATAAAATTAAATTATTTGAAAGTGAACATCAACTTATTAAAATTATTTTATTATTAAATAGATTTATATACTTTTTGTTAGGAAATTCTAACATGAGATATTCATCATCTAATTGGCACCATGCTACATCAAATTCTTATTCTAATGAGAAACTTATTCTAATTACAACACACTTACGTAAGATTCTGGAATCATTTCCTAAAAAGGACTCCTAAAAGAATAAAGAATGTGTATTCTTCTGGAATCCTCTTCTAAATAGGAATCCTTATCCCATAATTATACGAATTGCGTATATCTCTCTTGCCCAATTATAAATACATGAAATATGCACGCTTTCATATGAGCTCTTTCTATTTCTCATAACCCCTAGTAATGTCCCTTACTGACTTGAATGTCGAAGTACTCATGCCAGACCGGCCCCGGAACCTCTTGACATTTTCTCTATCTTGTAAGATCTTCACAGGGATTCTCGTAGAGCAATTTAGGCATAACCTAAACACTTTTAATTAAGTATTCAAACCTTTTAAAATGTTCGTTCATTCTATCAAAAATAATGACTATATTAAATTCTATAATATTTTAATGCTTAAGTAAATGGATAAAAGTAAATTTTAGAATTGTCATATATTTTGTATTTTTCAAAATGATGAGGCCCACACAAGACTCCAAAAGGGATGATTTTTAGTATCTTAATTAAATAAACAATCCAAAACATAATAATCGGCTCAAATTTTATATAATCATTAAGAATGATCCTAAACCAGATTTGATCATAGAAAACCATAGATGTATTTCTCGTCACCACGAAACACCCATTTCAAAATCGTTAATAAAACTGAAATAGTAGGTAAATTGTGTGAATATATAAACATGCCTGACATCCAAGCTGATTTAAGCTGGGCCCCACTTAAATTCGCCATTGACATAATCCTATCCATTCAATTGCTGGATGCCCAAATCATCAACCTTCATACGCAGAAGATCATTATTGTCCACTACCCGTTATCTTCCGTTTATATTAATGGAAAACGGCCGAAAATGCTGTGGGGGAGGAAAGAAAGATGCCTTTAACACTCGCGTGCACACTCGCGTGCACACTCGCGTGCTATGTATTCTATAATTATGCTGAGTTAATCAAGATTAATATTTAAGAAAGAGAAAAAGACAAGAAAAAAAAAGTGAAATGCCAAGGAGGAATAATTCACTGGGAAATGAGCACTCGAATGGTGGTTGAAAGTTGAAACAAACAAGAAACAGTCTTCCCTAGGTTACAAGGAATGTGCCCTGATTAATAGAGTCTAGACTCCATAAAACCCACATGATACGTGAACAGGTCCACAGAACACACATGCTTCCATTTAAATTAATCATGGCCCATCGTTTCATCCTGCATACATGCCGACCTTTGGTTTGCTGATCCACCACGTGGAGAGATATGGCGAACACCGTTTGGATAGGATGTATTTGAAAGAGGGAGTATTAGAGAGTTATATTTGAAATACATACTATGTCATCAAGATAAAAATTTTAATAAAAAGTAGGAAGAAAATAAAATGTTAAAAATAGATAATGAGAACAAAAAATAGGATTGTTAAAAATCATTTTAATGTAATATCAATCTAAAAAAATATGTAAGAGAAGACATATTAGAAATACATTTACTCTCGAATAAGCCTGAGTACTATTTGAGTGTGTACTATAAATAACAAAATGTGTATTAGAAGATAATAAAATCAAAATAACATAATGAGTAAAATACAGTAAGGTGTTTATTTTAAAAAAATTTAAGTAGATGAATGATTAAAAAAACAGAAGTAAATGATTAAAAATTAAAAAACATACAGGGATAAATGATTAAAAAGATAAAATTGGACTTCAATAGATCAGTGTTTGGATTACTCAACCACATTCCACACGTGCCCAGATTGAATTTGAGTGTATGGGGGATAAAGATGGGGCTATAATTGCTTGTTAGCTTATGTGGGGTGTGGGAAGAACAACAGAAGGTGGATCCAGTCAAGATGCTGATTATTAAAGCTCTTAAAAAGCTACGGCATTGAGGACGCTGCTTAATTGCTTTTGTATTTAAACATCTCAATTAGTCTAATTTAGTATACAGATTTATTAGTTGTCTCTACTTTGGGAATGTTATTTTAAGACTAAAGCAAGTCTCGGAGGAGTCACCAACTAAAAGCAACAGGATATTAAAATGCCGCGCATTCCAACCATCCGATCACACCATAAAGGAGTAAACCCTAATTGTTTATTGGCAATTGCTTTCAATTACTTTGGAGAATATTTTCGCCACAGTATTTTATTTTTGGGGCACTATCAACCGCATCATGATATGCTAAGCTGATTGAGACGAATACGGAAGTAAACATATGAATTTGCCCTGTCAATGACATATATAAGCTTATGAGTTTTATTAATTGTAAACCACACCAGTATCTAATCATTTTGATATTTTTAATAACAAAATGAGGTATAGAGATATACAAAGCGTTTGGCATAAATTTTACTAAAAACATAATAAATTGTAAAAATGAAAGGAATCTAAGGTAAAATATCTTCATTTAAAATTTATGTACATAGTTGAGTACATACATATATATAGGAATAATTTGTTAGAACCGGTTCCATGAAAATTTAAAATGAAACCACTTTGTAAAGCCTACTAGGATAATTTTAAAAAAATCTAATTCATTCATCCTTGGTAACATGTATGTTGTATTTAGCTATGAACATAAAAATTAACTTGATAAATTATTTAGATGCAAAGAAAGTTAGAATTATTTGAGAATAAATACAAATCTATCAAAATTCTCACCTTATGTGTGTTCCATATATATTTATAATTGAAATGATTTAAAAAAAATTAAAAATAATTTTAGACATGATGAATGGGTTAGGTTTCATCAATTTATCTAGGCGAGCTTAAATGGAGTTGTTCAATTTTAAATCTTTTTTAGAAAAATCTAGAAAGGACTTTTTACATAAGTATTTTCAAGTTTAAAATTGCGCATTCAAGTTCAAATATTTTAACCCATCAAGAGAGTTCTCCTTCAAAGCTAAAGTGTTAAGGGTTGCAACTTGTAGTCAACTTTCTTGTTTGTATTTGGCCTCTATGAGGCTTTTCATGGTAGATTTTCTTATTGGTGTATTTATTGGTATAAAAGGGTATTTTTCAATTAAGAAAATAGTAAGATCAACTATAACAGATAAGCCTCCTATAGCTTAGTTCTAGAAGTTTAGGTATCCAAATGATAATTGTTGATCTTGATGTTTGGTAATTTCGACTAGTGAATAGTATAGTATAATGTTGAAGAATTTTGGAAAGTAGAGTTGGCACTAAGTCAAGTTAAACCACTATAAATCTTGTTGGATATTTTGTGTCTTGTCTTCTGCAAAATCTAGTGGGCCTACATATGTAAGATGAGCTTAGGGAATCCATGTAGGAAAGTTTAGTAGGAAAGCTATATATTGAGGTATCAGTTAAGGATTTAGTGGGAGAATTCTAGGGTTATGATAGAGGGAGTCATTTTGTAAATCCTAAATTTTTTTCCCGAAGAGGAGTAAGAGAGGGGGTTATCAGAGTGTGTTGATTGGGGATGTGTGTAAGGCATTCTATTAGATTTGTATAAGACATCTTGAGTGTATATCAGTAACCTGTATTTCACTTAATGTATTTCACAATGAATTGATTATTTCTCTCCCGTGATTTTTTCCTTCTAGGTTGAAGTATTTTTCATGTAAATCTTGTGTTCTCTATATGATTGATTTATACTTGCTTGTGTATTCTCAATTATGTTTCCAAACAAGTGATATCAGAGCTTTGGTTTGTGGGATTTCGGGCACTAAAAACCAGTAGTTGAGAACGAAAATATCATGGAGGTAGATGAAGAAAGAGGCAAAAAAAAAAAAATTGGACCGCTACCAAGATTGGAGGTTGTGGTGACTTGGCTAGATCTAGTGGTGCGCCTAAAGCCAAGGTGTTGCTGATGGGTTTCGTAAGGTGACGAACGGACAGATGGCAGCCATGATTGAAGATTGCGTAGATCTAGTGAACCCGACGTGAACGATGATGGTGCCTGGAGATTGCTGGTCAGATGGTGACAATAATGGCTTGCTGAGATTTCAATCATCAAGTTAGGACAGCATGTGCAGCAGCTGGACGAACATGGTGGATCCGTCGAATTACGGACAATGACAAATAGAGTCGGTGAAGGATAGCACCAGCATCGGCGTGACACTGATGGGTTTCACAAGCAGTAGGCAATGGCGTTGGCAACATCGATCGGCAGATGAGCGGGCTTAGAGACGAGCAACAGCAGTGGGTTTTCCCACCCTTTCAAAAAATAGAGGCGGCAACTTCGTCAGCCATTGGAGATGAGCAGAAGAAGGCGTGCTGTGGGTGAGCGGTGCGACGACAACACTAGCAAGGCAGTGTGGCCAGATTGAGTTTGATGAGTTTTTTTTAGCTGGTCACAGATGGGTTTTTCCCACCAGAGAAAACGGCAACAAGAAAGAGAAGACATAGGGCTTTGGAGATGTGTTAACAGAGTGGAGAAGATGCACAAAGTGACTACTACATAGCCTACAGCAAGGAAGAAGACGACAGCAGCAACTATTTGGCAAAGTTTCTGATCGTCGGCGGATTAACAAAATGGTATCGCCGTTCAGATGGTTGGGTCAAATTGCCCGACAGACGGTCGGACGGTGGCTGTAGGAGACAGTGACGGAAGCAAGAGGGCTGGCTGCTAGGGTTTCTTCCAGGGAGGAAGATGGTGCACTGGAATGGTGCATGGTGGTACACTGAAGCTGTACACATTCGGCCCATTTTGGGTGATCCCAGAGTCCGATTTGGATATTTCAGGTATGAATTTCCATATTTTTGGGTGCTATGAACATAATGGTGGGGTCAAATTGGGCAGATTATGCTTCAGTAATATAGATCTGATAAGTATATGCAAATCAATGTTGATTCAGTGAAGATCAGTAATCTTGGTTGATAAGTCTAGATATTTTGATATGCTACGAAGTTTATGGACAGTGCAAATAGAGTGGATGGTGCATATTTAGGTGTGATCAAGGTTGGATCAAGTTTATTGCGGCACAAATTTGAGCAGATCTGAGTGAATAGGTAAGGTGATCATGTTGTTTTGAGTTTGATTGTGCACATGGATGGTTCAGATTGAGGTGAAGCGATGAACTTCACGGATAGATGTGCTACAGATGTTGCATTGGTTGGTTTTGGTCTATGTGTGCAAGATGCAGATGGTGCACGAAAAGCGTGGGGATTAGACGATAGTTTTCCTAATATCCATGATGGACAGTGGCTTTGGTCTTGAGATTGTGATCAAGAGACGGCGATGAGTCCTAAAATTATGATTTTTGAAAAATGGATATAACAATGCAGGCATGGTTTGGTAGTGGATGCATAAGTGGTGCATGGATGAGTGCATGGTTTCTTGCACTGGCATGCAGGTAGGGTATGGGTTTGGCATGTATGCAGGTTTGGCATATGTTTAGTATGTAGGAGCTGGTAAAGTTGAGGGGCGTACAAAGGCATGCAGTTTGGCATACATATGGAGAGATGGCGAATACAAAAAAGTGGAGATCTTGTACTCATGTGATCATCTGAGCAAACGAGGATGTTGCAGTTAAAGAGTTGCGCACAGGTAACAATCATAAAGGCATGTGAATTTGGTCAATTCAACATGCGGATGGTGACACTATGAATGATGTACAAGTGATGATCAGTTGGTGATGCAACAAGTTTCGTAAGAAAAGATCCAGGAAAAGACAAGGAAAATGATGAGATGGCATTGAGAGGTAGTTTTCTTGGTCTCTGGTTGTAATGGTTTGATCTATTCGGATGCTAGCAGGATGGAAGAGATGGAGCCATAGGTTGCACGGCAATGGACTGTGTGAGTATCTCAGGTGGAAATGCTGATCATGTTGGTTTAAGCATGATTGATGATAAACTAACTGATAGTGAGCTGAGGATTGATTTGCAGATGGTAGAGACACTGGTTAAATCTTCAAGAGTTGACTTTATGTTTGTGGAATCCAAGTCAAAGTCAAGATAGAGTTGACTTGATGTTTGCGAAATCCAAGCTAAAATGGAGTTAGCTTGATGGTTATAGAATCCAAGCCAAAGTGGAGTTGGTAAGTCTATATAGGAAATTCCACTATGAAAGTTATAAATTGAGGTATCAGTTAGGGATTCAGTGGGAGAATTCTAGGGTTATGATAGAGGAAGTCATCATATAAATTATATGATTTTTTCCCATAGAGGAGTGACAGAAGGGGTTATTAGAGTGTGTTGATTGGGGATGTGTCTGGAGCATTTCATTAGATATGTGTGAGACATCTTGAGTGTATCTCTGTAACCTGTATTTTACAGTGAATTGACTATCTTTCTCCCGTGATTTTTTCCTTTTGGATTGAAGGGTTTTTCACGTAAATCTTATATTCTTTGTGTGATTGATTTATACTTACTTGTGTGTTCTCAATCATGTTTCCCAATAAATCTCTTTTTAATTTCTTGTATGCTTGTGCTTATATTTTTTTTAAAGGAATAAGAACATTATAATTTCTAAGTTAATTAAAGATGATTAAATAAAATCCATCCCAATCATCATACTCAATGCTATCACCTTAGTTAAAAACTATATGAAAGCATTTTAACTAGAAACATACATAGGCTACACCATTTAAAGATGTAGAAAATTATCTATAAAATATAAAAATTACTTATACTACATATATTGGAAAGTAATAAAACTTCATAAAATCCTGAATTAATATATGATAAAGGTTATCAAAGGTATGAATGAATGATTACATCCATGTGGGTCCTATAAGAAATAAAACAATTTTGAAAGGTTGACATTAGCTCCATATCCTAATTTTGGGCCAATTTGAGTATTTTGTCAGGATAATCTTTAGATTACTAAATAAGTAATCTTAAAAAAGTTTGATCGTTATAAATATTTAAATATCACATTTATAGAACATTTAGAGAAATAAAAAAGGAAATTATTTACCATTCTTCTATAAAAAAAAGTCCGACCAGTTTGACCGCCGAGCGGACCCATTACTGTCCGAGTCGCCCTGGTCGGCGGTTGAATGGTTGAACCAAAAATGAAAGCGCCCCATTCACTGAGTATTTCGAAGGATGCAAGCATAAGCGGAAAATATGCCTGGTAAAGAAATGGTTCATTCACATGTAAATAATTTTAATTAATATTTAAAATATTCATCAATTTACGTTATATTTTATAAAAATAAGAAAAAATCATATAAAATTTAAAATAATAAAAATAAATTATTTTATTTTATTTATAAAAAATAATATTATGGTTCAATTTGGTTAAAAAAAACAATTTAACGAATTCGAACCAAACAAGCCCAATTGACCTGTCCGATTATTCATTCGGCTTTGATAACACTGGCTTCTACCCTATTGTTATCTTACACCAAACGCACGCGTTGTAGAAAAAGGCGACGATGCCACTGGACATAAATCAGGAGTAGAGGCCGCCAAAATTGCAAAATCCAAATGCAACTCATCATCACCTAAAAAATATATTTTTTCATGATACATCGCTTGTCAGTCGTACGATACAATTCTCATTTTTTTTTTATTGCTATCACTTGTTAAGTCCATTGGCTGGAATCGAAATTATTGAGCTTATTTTAATTCGTTTGGACCAAAACTACAGGTCCACTCAAATGAGATACATGTCACGCTCGCCCCAGGTTCCTCCAAAATAAACGAACCCATCCTTATCAAAAAAAAATTAAAAAAACATAATTATTTAATAATTTTTCCATAAATATAAAATTCTGTAGCTTTCGGACTATTCTTTCCTCATTGGCTTTAGATATTCTCATGTCATTATCATATTCTAGCGCTCATGAACAGGTGACTGCTCCAGGGGCTCATTTTGTGAGGCAAGTAGTATCTATTCCATCAATTGCTTGAAAAAAATAAAAGCGAATATTGGCAGATAATAAAGCCAGATAGGAATTCATGAATCCAGAATTCAGTTGCATGTTGGGATATTGCACTGGACTTGAACATGTTACGAAGTTAAACGGGCAGTTCTGTCAACATACGGACTACGGAGTGTTCCATCCAAGCCAATCAATGCGACCACGTGCACGGCAACTTTAAAGGCTTTTTGCATATATATCCCCTCTAAATTTTCAATTTAGCATATTTATCTCATAACTTTTCAAATAGCAGAATGGCCCACAAGCATAATAATATTTAATGAAAAGCTCCTTCTACCCTAGGGGTGTGGATGGGCAAAGTTCGGTTTGGGTTTGAGGTTGCTTAATCCTAACCCTGTGTATAAAATATCTGTTCAACTTTAACCCTTACTTTACTTTTAAAACCTTTGCCCAATTTTTACCCTAATCCTTATCTTACTTTTAAAACTTTTGCCCAACCCTTTATCCTAACCCTTTTGGTTTAGGTTTTTAATACACACTCAAACATAAAAGGGTTCAAACATTTAGAACTCCATATATGCATTAGTTATTTACCAATCTAATAATGCAATTGTAGTTGGTTTAAACTTTACAATTTTTATAAGATGAATCCTTGCATTGCAAAATGTTGTCAATCACATAAGGTCCTATTACAGTTTAAAAATGTATTCCTTAAACTCACCACAAACAATCTCAAATAAAGAGAAAATTCTCCAAAACTAACTCATCAACATGTAAAGACTAATGAACACAAGATTCACACAATTGTAGAAGCCAAATGCCTAAATCATTCATTCGATCCTATCTCCCACATGAATTAAGTTTTCAAAGGTCCACATCATCTACTTCCAGTTTCTTAGCATTAAATGATGCAAAAAGATATACGATAAATAAATACTAGAGATGTTACCTTAACTTCTTGTGCCCAATAACATCCATGCACAACAAATGTTGGCACACCCGTATTTGACACAAGACACTAACACTATTATATATTTTTTTTATAATGATTGGTTCGAGTTTGGGTTCGGGCTTGGTCTGGGTACCCGAACATATCATTCAATCGGGTTAATGCGGCTCTACTCGGTTTGATTTTTTAAAAACATTTTACAGCCCAATCCTAGCCAAATTTGAGTTGAGTTTAGGGCAATTCGGGTTAGGTTTCGGGCAGGTTTGGGCTGAAATCGAGCCCATGCACACCCCTGTTCTACCCCATAACTTATTTTCTAATAAAGCAAAATGACCAATGTATCCCTTGTATATGATTTCTTTTATAAGTGAAAAATTTTCCACCAAGTTGATATAACCCTATGACCATTAATATCAAGTTAAGCATTATCCAAGAACATGGTTTAATGGGGCACAAAATTCAATCAAATTTGACTATCTAAGGTTACCTAGGTTTAATGGGGCACAAAATTCAATCAAATTTGACTATCTAAGGTTACTCATTCAATCAAATTTTATTTTTTTGAGATCCTTCTCCATGATCAATCTACTGGTTATCATGATCAGGTAAAACAAAGTCTCTAATTACCTTTATATAGTCTTAATCATGTCCAAATGCACTACAAAGTCAAGTCAAAATTTTATTATTCAAGGGATTTTTTATTTTAAAAAATTTTATTTCACTTCTCATCAAGAATTATCATAGTTGTTAGCGTGAGGCAAATACTCTAGATCCTTTCATAATTAGGGGTTTATTTAGAAAATCTAAACCTATGAAGTTCAATATTTGCAAAATTAAAATTTTCGAGGGGGGGTGTATGCAAAGCCCTGACTTTAATTACTCTTAAAGCATTGTAGCATTTCGCTTAATTAGTTAGCCATCGGCTCGATGTTCATTTGCAGCGCACAAGGGGGTCCACTTCCAATCACGTGATGGTCCACCAAAAATTCCAAATGATTCGATTGCATTATGGTGCGGATGGAATGATAGCAGCCGATCGAATTCCCTCACTAGCTGACCACTCTACCCATTCCATGGCAGTGGCCTGTTGCCCTACTACGAAGTCATGGCTTATCTTCATTAGCTTAGGCTCTTTTAATAAGTAATTTTCCAGGTGTCATGAGCTGTGATTGGAAGCCATTTAGACTCTCTCCCCTCCCCCTCATATCTACATATACCACCACTCAAGCCCAACCTTCTGACCTTCAATCTTGTTTCCTTCCATCTTCCCCAGCCATCTCCCTCTCTCTCATCGTCTCCCAACACCGGTTTTCCAGACACCCAAATGCCCATTTTCGTCTCACAAGCTTAGAACTCGATCTCTAAGAAGATTTAAATCCCAGCCATTCAATCAAGAGAGCTGCTTTCCCGTCTTCTTACCATATCCTTGTCTTCAAGCACATTTCCATTCATGTGCCAAAATCCAATCTAGAGTTGTCGGTTTTGTGAAACTGGGTAAGCCTACTTCTATTCTTCCGTAGCAACGCCTTAAGAAAAGCCTTCCAAGCATGTAATTTAGTTCCTACATCCCACGGAAAAAAAGAAAAAAAAAAAATATCTTCCAGTCCTTTCTGAAACCATTTCAAGGCCACTGTCTCTCCTGATCATCCTAGTTAAGCTGGATAGCTTTCTTCCTCCTTTTCCTTAGAGTAACATTTATAAAAGCCTTTCCAGCATGTAAATCTCACCCATTTTCTCTATCCTCTCAAAATCATCAAAAAAAAATATTCAAAAAAAAAAAAAAAACCTTGAAATTATGTACTAGTCGTCTCTTCTAGCTATCTACACCACCCCTCCACCCCCACAAAAAAAAAAGAAACTTTGGTTGAATTGCTAGATGCCGGAAAGCGATAACGGAACGCCGAACGTGTCGGCTCCGGCGACGCCAGGGACGCCGGGGGCGCCGCTGTTTCTGTCGAACCGAGTCGATTCGCTGTCGTTCGATCGGAAGTCGATGCCGCACTGCAACGAATGCTTCTCTGTCCACACGTGCCTCACCGACCTCCCGGCCCCCACCGTCTCAATCACTCGCAAGGTACGCACGTGCCGCCTCGAATACCTCACTCCCTCCCTCCCCCATTTATTTATGACCGACGCTTTGCTTGCATCTGCTGCTGCTATCATCAGACCCTTAGCCTGGCTACCAAACCCGTTCATAATTTTAAAGAAGAGCAATGGAGAGACGGAAGGCATTTGCATCTTCCTTCAACGTGCATCGTATGTGGCCCACTTTCAGTGATGATTATAGCATCTGAATCGTTCATTTTGATGGGTTCTTCTAGATGCAACTCGATCCATCAACACAGTCCGTTTATTTTATTCCGATTATAATTAATTGTCTTCCACCCATTCTTCTTGATCCTTGAGACCATCTGATCATCATCCTAAATAGACCTGACTTATAGCATTTTGCAATTTATTTTTAGTTAGCTATAAAATAGGGTGCATTCAAGTGCAAGTATGTTGCAGAGATAAAATAGCATAACTAATAATAAAATATATTTATGTATGTATTTAAAAAAGTAAAATTCATTTGAGGTAAATATAAGAAGGAGATTCGTTAGCCGTCCATTTATGTATTTTTTAAGACTAATATAACATTTTAATTATTTTAATAATTTAAATAATTTTATTTGAATTATTTGTTATCATCTTTATATTAAAAAGCTTATTTCACTAACATGGTCGCCAACAATACTTTTTATTAGACTCTCTTTCTGTGTCCAAACAGACACTGATGAATATAGACACTGATGAATAATTGAAAGGAGAAGGAGAAGGACAAGGATAAGGGCCAATGATTGGAAGGTAGAAAATATATAGGAATAAATAATAAAAAGTATATTAATAAAAATTAAAAAGTAGAGATAATAGTTAAAAAGTAAAAGATTAATTAAAAAGTAGACATAATAGTTAAAAAGTAAAAGATTAAGGAATATTTGGTATTACTTACTGTATGAATTTTAGAGTAACATACGTTGTAACACCCTACCACACGCCTCTAGCGATCGGGAGCTCTTGGGGAGTAGGAGTACCTTTGTAGCTGGTTTTTGTCAAAATATACGGCGAAGTCGTTTCTTTGCTGTTCGCAAGAATTATCAATGGTAGGGGTTGAGTTCTCACCTGCTTCTTTTGTTTCCTGCATTATAGTCCGACCCTTTGACTTCTGTGTTAGTTTTTAGGTATTAATTTAGAATTACTGGAGAGTCATCAGCCACCCATACATATGCCTACACTCGCATGCTTTCCTTTAATCATCACATTTTTCGTCGGTTTGTGCCGCCTTAGAGTGTCGGACAATCTCATCTACCATGATAATTTTATTTTAATAAATAGTCTCCTCATGGCGATCCCAAGTACCCCTAAATTCAAAATATAAAGATATCTTTTATTTATACAATAAAAAATAATATATATTACTCCTAGGAAGCTCATTTGTAAAAATATAAGATGTTCATTTAAGTTTAATCATTCTATTACCAGGTGCAAGACAAAAATCTTAATCCATTATAGATACTTTCAAGTTATTATAAATTTATGGTTTATTTAATTAGTATATTAATCTAATTTTTTATATTCTTAATTAAATAAGCTGTAGTAAAAGTGGTAAATGGATTAAATTTTATCTATTTATCTAGAAATTAAGAAGTTCTACGTGCTAAAATTTTGTTGAAGGTCTAACTTTAATACCATGTTAAATAAAATAGCTTTGCCCCAAAATAAGAGGGCAATTTAGAAAATATGCCCTTTGACATATAATTGGATGATTTTAAGTTGCTAAGCAACATGGAACGTATACGGTTATCCCCATAATAAAAAAATAATAATAATTTTTAGTCAACATGCTTCCTAGAAAACAACTAATTTTCGCATTTTAGGTTAGACAAGTCAACAGGAGTGCATGGCAATGGATTTTGTTTAATTAGACAGGATTATTTTTTTAATATTTAAAAATTAAACACTTGCAGCTGGGAGCGGAGTTCGTGGGGACCTTCATGCTGATATTCGGTGCAACTGCTGGACCGATCGTGAACCAGAAGTACAACGGAGCGGAGACGCTGATCGGAAATGCGGCGTGCGCTGGGCTGGCTGTGATGATCGTCATCCTCTCCACGGGCCACATCTCTGGGGCCCACCTCAACCCGTCTCTCACCATCGCCTTCGCCGCGCTCCGCCACTTCCCTTGGATGCACGTGCCTGCGTACATCGCGGCGCAAGTCTCCGGCTCCATCTGTGCATCCTTTGCACTCAAAGGAGTGTTCCACCCCTTCATGTCAGGTGGAGTGACGGTGCCCTCCGTCAGCATCTTACAGGCGTTTTGGCTCGAGTTCATCATCTCCTTCAATCTCATGTTCGTGGTTACTGCCGTCGCGACGGACACTCGTGCGGTACGATCTCCGCTACCAAGTTATGTCCTGTTTAATTATCAAGATTCTCCTGGGGAATGGAATGTGTGTGGAGATTAATTCCCTCCTAACATGACTATATTATTTTTATATTTTTCCTAATGATCTTATGCCATCTGTTTTTTTTTTTTTATCTCATTTTGTTTGGATGAAGGATTTCCATGCTTTTATACTGCTTTTAATGTGATTTTATATCTTTATTATCTAATAATTCTATTTTTTTCATTTTAATAATTTTATTTTTTTATCATTTTTACCTATATTTATAATTATTATTTCTTATCTTTTTATATAAAAAGCCTATACATTTTATTTTTAATCATTATCACCAGTAGCATTACATCCTCTCCTCTCTTTCTTGTTAGTTTTCTATATTTTTCCTTACTTATCTTAAATTATTTCATTTGTAATAATGCCATGTTTTATTATTTTACTGCTAATACATGTCAAGCCCACATAAAGGGGAGAGTTGGCACATTAGATTGGTAGCCCACGTCATAAAACTGTGTGGCATCTTGTACCATGGATTTTGAGCCGCACGATTGATTCTCACACATAGATACAGCTCGTATGCTTTCCATTTTGATGCATGCTAGCTATAGTTACCGGTGCATAATGTATCTAAATAACATTGCTGTGCTGCTGCTCAGGTGGGAGAGTTGGCGGGAATAGCTGTGGGAGCTACCGTTATGCTCAACATTCTCGTTGGCGGGTTAGTACAATTGTTTCTTATGTGCACATACATACATTGAAATTAAGCTTGCTATGGTTGAGATATTGATGAAGATGATTTGGTTATTGCATCTGAGCATTAGCTGTCTGTGTGTGTGTGTGTTTTCCCCTCGTTTTATTGGCATACATGCCCCTTACTTTTAATAAAATTGCATCAGCCACCACTTAAAATACTAATTTTTCAAGTGTGCTTAGTAGTTTTATAAGTTATTCAGGTGTGCCCCAAGGTCTCGTTAACAAGCTATTTCACTAAAAATTGTATTTTATAAAAGACAAAAGCACCCATTGAGGCGGGAATACAAAAATAAATTATAATCATATTTCACCCCCTGCTTTTATATTTTACCTAATCTCATATACCTTTCTTGAAAAATTATTAGAGTTTACAGGGTTGTTTTTTAACACCATGAATGAAGCGAATGGTAAATTATTACTAGAAGTTGACATTGGTGGCGTACTTGAATAATTTATAAAAATACATAAATATGCTTGAAAAATTAATATATAAACACTAATAAATATAATTTTATCAAAAGTTAAGGGCACAGTTTGGAAGGAAGGCAAAGGCAAACATGCAAATTACTCTTTTTTTTCCCACTGCTCTTTTACGTTAGCCGTAATTAGCTGTCTAAACGTGTTTTGCTTCCACTTGATCTCAGGCCCCTCACTGGTGCTTCTATGAATCCAGTGAGGACGCTGGGGCCGGCCATTGCAGCGGGTAACTACAACAAGATTTGGATTTATATTCTGGCCCCTACCTTTGGGGCTGTCACGGGCGCCGCCATTTACACTGCTGTCAAGCTCAAGGGCAAGGCCGAAGAAGATGCCCCCTCGCGCAGGAGCTTCCGTCGCTAGTGCAAGCCTCCAAGCTCTCTCATCCTACTATCAATAGCTATAAATGCGTGTAGCTGTGTTGAATAATTGTCCATCAGAAGGCCTATGACTTTCGGATGTGACACAAAGTCTTGCCTTTGTGAAAAAAGCCAAAAAGGTAAAGGGTATGGTTTTTGTTGTTTATATGAAAATACTCCCAAAAAACATGCATGTTGTGGGCATGATCCCAAGCGAATGGTCTGTGTTTTGTGTGCTGTGGATGGCTTTAGTCGCTTTCTGTTTATTAAAAAACTGTAACCTGACGTTGGGTTCCTTATAATTATATTATTAGCTTGTGGTGTGCAAATAGTCCATGTGCTTTTGCTGTAATTAATTAGTAGTGGTGCACTTGTGTTACATCGGTTACTACTTGTTTGGTCAAAGTATAAAAATAATTTTTATTATTAGGCCATAATATTCAAAAATTAATTTCAAGAAATCTTATGGAATTGCTTGCATTTGTTGTTATGCACTTACTTATCTAATTAAAATAAATTTTAGAGAGATGGGTACAATTAGTAACTTGGATCTTTTTAAATTAACATCATGACTTGAATCTTATTGAAATGCTATGGTATGTGGAAGATAAAGAGTTTGGCATATAAATTGATTTTGTTGAAGAATTTTGTTTTTTAAAATGGATTGTTGGTATAAATTACCCATATTTGTGTAAATTAAACAGGCAATTACAAATCCAATTAACAAAAATCAATCACCCAAGTAAATCAAATTCACAAATATATAAGAATTTTTTACATGGAAAACCTTTCTATATGGTAGGAAAAACCACGGGACCTAGTGTAGTCAAAAACTTCCACTATAGAATAATGGAATCACAAAATATGTTCTTCTCTAGTAAAAACTAGAGAATTTCAACATCATTATAAAGATAGATTTTCACAAGCTTGACAAGAAAATAATCAGGATGGATCTCACCAAACAGAAGTAGAAAAAGAGATTGAGAACTTCACCCCTAAATTCCTTACTTGATGGCTTGAATGATGCAATAATGATTAAAATATTTCTCCAATTGTAAATTCTTAGAGAGAAGAATATTGGGAGCCAAAACCTAACCTTGAAGCTATCGCACACATAAAACCATGCGTAAAAGGGGCTACCACAATAACAACGTGAAAAGGGTATTTCCCTTCTGGGTTTTTCTTATGTGCGTAGTGCATATCACATGTGGGCCCACCTCCATATGGATCTGCCTCCACATGGGAGGAAAAATATTGTATCTCCCCCTTCCAACTATATGGAGGGCTCTACGAGACCTACTATATCTCTGTATGTCATCAGCTTCTTGCTGAGTGCTGTCTTTGTGATATAATCCATTATCATCAGAATGGATTTTTTTAAGCTAGAGCAACTTATTCTCTAGCACATCTCAAATCCAATAATATTGAATTTGTATATGTTTAGACCTTGAATGGAATATAGGATTTTTATTGAGATGGATAACACTTTGACTATCATAATGTAAAATATACTTCTCTTGCTTCATACCCAATTCTTTGAAAAACTTTTTCATCCATAGCAATTCCTTGCTTGCTTCAATAATGGTAATATACTCTACTTGAGTATTGAACAATGCAACATGCTTCTGTAATTTAGACTGTCATAATACTGTTCCCCCTACAAATGTCACCAAGTTCTTGAAGTAGACTTTCTAGAGTCAACATCACCAACCCAATTTGCATCTGTGAATGCCTCAAGCACAAGTTTACTAGTACCAAAATATAAACAAACTTTAGACGTACCTCAAAGATAATTGAGAATTATTTTTCTACTTCTTAATGCTCTTTGCCTGGATTTGAGAAAAACTAACCTATAACACCAACTGCATAGGCAATATTTGGTCTTATACACACCATGGCATATATTAAACTACCCACATTAGATGCATAAGGTACATGTTTCATTTTTTCTTTCTTTTCTTCACCTATATGACATTATTGAAAACTCAATTTGAAGTGGCCAACAAGTAGAGTACAAACTGGTTTCACCTTACTCATGTTGATTCTTTCCAACACTTTTTTTATATATCTCTCCCCTAAGATAACTAAAGCTTTCCATTCTTCATATCACGAATAATCTTCCTGCCAAAGATTTGATTATCCGGCCCCAAATCCTTCATGGCAAAGGATTCACTTGACCAATTTTTCAACCTTTTAATTTTACTAGCATTATGACCAATAATTAACATATCATCCACATAAAGTAAAAGGATAATAAAATAATTAGCTAAAAATTTTTTTTTATAAAAACACAAGGGTTAGAGATAGTTTTATCATATCTATGTCATCTTATGGAAAACTAGAACTACTGACACCTTTACCTTGGTGCTTGTTTGAGTCTATATGAACTCTTTTTGAACTTGCACACCAGATTCTTTGTGTTAGACTTTGAAACCTCCAGGTTATTCCATATAGACTTCCTCTAAATCACCATAGAGAAAAATAATTTTTACATCAAGCTACTTAATTTCTAAATCCATGCTAGCTGTCAAGCTCAAAACAACTTTAATAGAATTTATCTTCACCATAGGTGAGAAAATATCATGACAATCAACACCCTTTTTATGACCAATTCCTTTATAATTAATCGTGCCTTGTACCTTGGCTATAAACTATTTTCTTTTGTTTTCAACCTGAAGACCTATTTATTCTTTAGTGCTCTCTTACTCATAAGTAGTTTCACTAGCTCATAAGTACGATTCTTATATAAGGAATTCATCTACTCTTGCATAGCTTTTATCCACTCATTTTTCTGCTCATGAGACATTGGTTCTTGGTAACTTTGTGGTTTACCTTTGTCAGTGAGCATCACATATTCATTAGGAGGATACCTATGGGAAAGATAACGTCGTCTTGTAGACCTTCTTAACTAATGTTGTACTGATGATTCTGAATAGGCTTGCCCAATTTGTTGATCTAACATGTCATCAACTGCAACATCACCGTAATGATCTTCCTATTCATCTCTCTCATTTTCAGCATGCCTCATGAGTGAAGGAATTGGACCCATGTTAATAAAATTCATCATTTGCATAACTAAGGAAGATACATTGCTTAGTCTTACTATCAAGCTTAGATCTCTCATCTCTTGGAATTTGAACAAAAGCTCTGTAACCAAATACTTGTAAGCGCTCATAAGAATCATCTTTCCCTCTCCAAATCTTTTATGACATCTAATTATTTAAAGGAGTTAAAGGAGAAAGATTAATTAAATCTATTGCAGTTTTCATTGCCTCATCTCAAAAGGACTTTGGCAATTTTGCATAAGAGAGCATACATCTAACTCTCTCACAAATTATTTTGTTTATTATGTCTGCTACCCATTCTATTATAGTGTTTTAAGAACTGTCTTCTCAAGCTTCATACCTTGTTTACTGCAATACCTTTCTAAAATACCTCTGCACTCATCACTGTCATCTACATTAACACATTTCAATTGCCTTCCAATTTCTCTTTCAACATTGGCATAGAACTGTTTGAATTTAGCTAACACTTCATGTTCATATTTCAAAGCATAACTTCACACCTTTCTAGAATGGTCATCAACAAAAGTAATAAAATATATAACACCACCAAGAGTTGTATCACTTATAGAGCAAATATCAGTATGAACCATATCAAGAATATCATTTCTTCTATGCTAAGAAAATCTATGAAATGAAACTTTGTGCTTTTTTCCAACTAAACAATCAGCGTAGGGTTTCAATGACATACCTTTAGGCAAAAGTTGCTTCTCAGCAAGAATCTCAAGCTCTTTCTCACTCATGTGACTAAGTCTTTTATGTCATAACTTTAAGGATGACTCATGCTCAACTGTATTCACATCTCCCTTCACTAACTTTGCATAAATTCTGTAAAATATATTTCTCTTCTTTGCTTTAGCAAGAATGAGAAATCCTTTTGTTAGTTTCCATCTACCACCATCAAAGTGATATGATACCCATCATTGTCTATCCTATAGATATCAAATTAAAACGTAATTCTAGAACATACTTGACATTTTCAACAGCAGTTTGCATCCTATATCAGTTTCTAGCCAAACATCATCAATGTCATTACTCATACATTTACCATCATTTCCTATCTTTACATGGCCAAGATTACCACTAGTGTAAGATGAAAAGAACTCTCCATATGGAGTTACATATGAAGAAGCTGTAAAATCAATTACCTATATCGACACATCATTGGCTAAACAACTAATATTATAAGCAATAACCACATCACCTTCAAGGACAACTACTACTTTCTATCTATCTTCAATTTTCTTTTTCATAGTTTTCTTCTTATCATCTTCATCTCTTTTTAGCTTTTTATATTCTATGATCATATGTCATAGCTTATTATAGTACTGCACTTCATTCCACTTCTTGACTTTGATCTCCTTTTTGACTTATTATGATTCTCTTTGTACTTATCATTGTCATTGTTATTATAGTGAGAATGCTTATTCTAACTTTCCCCCCACTTTTCTATAATAAGCACCTCTGAATGGGAGGAAATGCCTTGCTTCCTCTTTCGTGCCTCTTCATTAAATATGTTGTCTTTTACCATATTCATAATCATGCCATCATTAGGAGCAAAATTGCTAAGAGATACTACCAAGGTGTCCCAACCGTCTGGCAAAGAACTCACTAAAAATAAAGTCTACACTTCATCATTAAAAGTAATTTTTATACTGGATAATTCATTCAATGCTTCTAGAAGTTACTAAAATGTTTTACAATATTCTATCCATATTGTATTTCATATTTATAAGTTTTCTAATTAGAAAGACTTTATTTGATAATTTCTTACATTCATAAAGACCTTCTAATTTTTTTCAAAACTTGTATGCATCAACTTCCTTTACAATATGATGAAACACACTTTGATTAACCCATTGTCTGATATGCCCAATGGCTTATCTATTTAGCAAGTCTCATGCATCATTGGTTTTATCTACTAGTTTCACCTCTTTCAATTTAATGGGTTGATAAAGTTATTTACAATATAAAATATCTTTTATCCTTATTTTTCATATTGAATAATTTGATGCTATGAGTTTGAGCATTGAAAATGAAGTTTCTTCCATTTAATCTACAAGAAATCATTGAATAATGAATCAAAGCTCTTATACCACTTGTTGGGATAAATTACCGCTCTTTGTGTAAATTAGATAAGCAATCACAAATCTTATCAACACAAATCAATCACCTAAATAGATCAAACCTAGAAGAATTTTTTTACATGAAAAATCATAGGACCTAAAACACTTACACTATCAAATAATGGGATTATAAAATATATTCTTCCCTAGTAAAAACTGCAGGATTTCAACATTGCCATAAAGATGGGTTTCAACAAACTCAAAAAGAAAATAATAAGGATGGATCTCACCAAGCAGAACTAGAAAACTGACTCAGAAGAAGTTGAGAACTTCTCCCTAAATCCCTTATTCAATGGCTTGAATGATGCAATAATGATTAAGATCTTTCTCCAGTTGTGGATGCTTAGAGAAGAAGAAAATTGAAAGCCAAAACCTAACCCCAAAGCTGTCGCATGCATATAAACCATGTTTAAAAGGGGTTGCTACAATAACAATGTGAAAAGGGTATTTCCCTTTTGGATTTTTTTTATACACATAGCGCATGGGATGCATATCACATGTGGGCCCACCTCCATGTGGATCTGCCTCCACATGAGTGGAAAAATTGCCTAACATGGATGGTTGATGCTAAGGCATTGTGGAGACGTACTCACATTGTGGCATCATCGTATGGACAATTATCATAAAAAGACCATAGGTGTGGCATAGTAAGTGATTACTGTGTTTGGACTTCCTCATTACTTATTCAAATTTTATAGACAATGATAACCATTAGGAATCAAGATAGTTTGGAAAACAGGTGTATTAGAAAAGTATAGTTACTAATGATATTAACAATATATGCTTTTAGATTGAAAAATATAAATAAATTATTCAAGACATAAATAATCGTAAAAAAATAAAAAAGCTATCTGGATAATTAAAATGTGATATCAATCTAAAATGAAATGTAAAAAAGAATGTATTGTTAGTAATTTAAAGGCCAACAACTGAAGTACATTAGAATTCACATTTTCAAGACCCAACAATTGACTCTGATGTGAGTTGGATTCCATGTTGAATTGCCTTGTGGATCAAAACATGTGAGATTTTTATCATTTTCTATGACACATATGTCCTCAACAAAAAAAGAATTTTAGTAATAAATTAGGCGGATTGGTGATTTTGGTTTTGTTTAAACTTAGCGACCACGAAACTAATTTAAAGCATCTTCTAAGCAAGCAGTTTTTATCATACTTTTCCTCTGGGTATTGCATTTTTGAGAAGTGCAGCAAAAACCCACAATTTGAAACAATTTCTAATTGATTTGAGTTTGTAGTGACATGTCATTTACAGCAGCAAATTCCAGCATATAGCTTATTTTTAAAATGTATCTTACTTGCACAGGGGATTCAATGCATTGATGGAAACATGCACCAAAGTGGTAAATAGGTAATAAAGCTTATTCGTGGTTGGTTCAATATTTTAATTGATTATTGTTTATCATAAATAACATGGGTGAATGACCTAGGAATTAGCTCCAGTGAAGCAGTTTCTGCATCTTTTGTCCTTCACATCACTGAAGTATCTTAAAGATGGAACGACTGCCCAATGAGTTGAGGATGGTGTTGAATAATGTAAAGGTATACCAAGTTGCAAAAACATTCTTCATGAGGCTCTATTTCTATGATTCATTCTTGAGGATAGCTTATGCTTTCATTAGCAGTTTTGGTGGGTTTGTAAGAAACATGACTATGAATAGAAGCTCATTTAACGGATATAAGGTCAACCACCACTGAAGTAAAGATATATATTTAATGTCTGTGATAGATTCTTTATTTTGCATGATATATTCTATCAAGATATCATTTGCACTATTAGACCATTAATCTTTAGTTTTTCAAACCCAGGAATTAGAAAGACAAATTTGGGAGTTGCAAAAATAACAAGTGATGAATGTTGCAAAACCGACAGCTTCTAGCTGTAAGGCTGATGTAGTTTCAAAAGAGAATGATGGGTTTGAAATAGATGATTCTGAAGGATTCAGTAATATACAAGTTGTTTATGCTTGGTTTTTGAAAGTCGAGATCGTCGAGCCTCTACTAATATATGCATGGCCGCATGGGAGGAGATCAATGTATGATATATATATATATATATGCAGAACCATGGTAAGTGTTTTATAGCAAAGCCTAACATGAAAGTTCAATGACATTTTTTATATGCATAAGCATCATTAAGCCACTGTCTATCTAACTTCAAGCACCAAAATACGTTTGCAACCTCTCCAAGGAGGACTTATTCCTAATGTGCATCTATTTCTCATATGCATCATCGTGGGTGGTGTGCAACAACGCTACTCAATTTGTAAAAATTGGGACTAGTGATATAATCGTGGTCATCAAATGAGAAAGAATGACTTGCCCAAAAGGATACAAGATCCCAGATGACTAAGGCCATTAAATCATTTTGATTGGTCATCAAACAACAACCTAAGTCATTGGCGAGGGGGTGTATGGCAATGGCCCAAAATAGGGCATCCGAGTTTCCATCTTCAGCATAATTAATATTGGAATATGTAGACTTTAGTCGACTAAAAATTTCAGGTCGATGAGTGAGTCATGAAATCCCCTTGAGTTAGAGCCAAGTTACAAAGCTGCTAATGTTGAAGATAGCAAACTCAACTTGAAAATAGGCAATGCAGACAACAATGCTATGCATGTTGTGATGTAATGATATGAAATTTGTAATTATAAGTGACATGCTTTAATCATGACATATTAGCAAATGGTGTAGTGCATTCTTATGTTATGGGATAAAGTGTATGAGAATGAGTATATCAACAACGCTATTCAATTTTGCGATATTTGGGGGTAGCGATATTACCATTAGAGCAAGCCTCTATCTATCCAATTTCAGGCACCAAAACACGTTTAAAGGAGATGGTACTCAAGCTTTATTCATAGCTTATCATCATGCCTCATTACTCTCCAACCAACACTTATTCTTATTGTGCTTTTGTACCTTTTATTGTCAATTATATTATTCATATTTTAAAGAGTTGCAATAACATCTGTGCTTACTGTTGTGAACCCTATTCCAAATATACTTCACCATCCAAAAAGGAGGCCATTTGATTATGTGGTAGAAGATGTGAATAAATTACTTTTGGTTGAATGGACTCTTGATCCGACTAATTGCAATGCTGAGTGACTTCTTTTTCACTTTTTTCTTTCAACAAAAAATATTGTCATGTCCCAAGCCAAAAATAGCATAAGTAAACATCATTTTCAATAAAGGGTAATTTCTCCCTAGATCTATCGCACTTAAGATAATACATAATCACATAAATAACCATATATAAAAAGAAAATCATAATGAATAATAGTACAATTTGATTCCATTATATAAGTTTCATACAACAACAGACATAAATTATCTTTAACATTATTTGGAATGACACTCAATATCATCTACCCTTTGCGCTATGAACTAATGTACTCCTCATGCTACATTATTTAAAAAAAATAAATTAAGGAGTGAGTCATAAACTCAGTAATTAGGATAGATGCAATTAGCACATGTATCAAAAACACTCCAGGCCACCCGAGGTAGCCCACTTGTAGGATAGATCTCATCTGATGTTATACACTCCAGGCCACCCGAGCCAGCCCACTTGTAAGATAGATCTCATCTAATGCTATACACTCCAGGCCACTCGGGTCAACCCACTTGTAGGATAACTCAACTGATGAGCTCAACTGATAGTGTTACTGACAAAATATTCCAATATCCTTCTGATGCACTCCAAGCCACCTGGGCCAGCCCACTAAGAAGGTAGCTCAACCTATAAGCTACACTAGCAACACAATTGATCACATGTAATTTATTAGACAATAAAATAAATCTATATTAGATAATAACTAATCTATATTAGTGAATCACACATCGATTCACACTTTAACTCCCATTCTTTCAGAACTGTCCAACAAAAATGATGATCTAGCTATTATTTTGGTGATTTGACCCTTTCTTTAGGTCTAGAATAACAAAAAAATCTCAAGCTCAACTATCTGATCATTCAAATTAGTGATCATAGGGTCCAACAATTAATAAAATAGATTTGACCATTTATCTTAGCATGATCTGGCTATCTTTTGGATAATATGACCCTTTCATTAGATCCAGAATATCTAAACGCCCCAAAATCAACTACTTGATCATCCAATTTGGAGTTTGCGGGGTCTATAAATCATCAAAATAAATTTGACCATTCAATCGCTTATGATTTGGTTACCTTTTGGATAATCCGACAATTCCATTGGACAAAATGTCCAAAAATCCCAAATTCGACTATTGGAACACCCAAACTGGAGATCAAATTATCAAAATACATCAAAAATAATCTGGGTCATTTGTACGCTCATTGGACGTCACCGGATGCCACCGCCACCTGAAACCACACCTACTTGGGCTCGCACGCCTGGGCTCAATAGTGGGTCTGAGCCCACTAATGACCCGCTGAACACTACTGCCATTGTCGCTCACCATCACTCGCTGTGTGCCGGTGGGCTTCCCCCTCGACTTATGCTCGTTGGGCTTAGCTTGCTCGTGAACACTAGACTAAAGTATGGTTGCTAACACTAGGCTGGCCTGGCATTACAGCGCTGGGCTGGCCAGCCCAGGAAAAATCTCAGGCAATGTATGCTATTAGAATTCAACAGGGACATTCGTCCCTTATAATTTTTTTGATTAAAAATAAAATTTTATGAAATTTCCTAAATTCCAAATCTTGAAAAATTATTTCTAAATATTACAAAAACACCCTGATCAATCTAGTGTGGTCCACCAGTGTTCTATGGCCCCAAAATCAAAGATTTAATAATCTTTATATTTATCACATTTCATTTAATTTAACTAATGAAATGAAATTATTTCAACACCAGATTTCTATCATAGTTGAATAACATTATTTAAAACACATCTAATATTTTAAATCTCAAAAAAAATGTCCACTAGAAAAACCCAATTTCACCTAATGCGTTTGTGCGTGGGTTTTGGGTTTGTAATAGAACTTCTGTCCCTTTTTATTTTCATTTTGTATTTTTGTCCACAACTTCTTATGCACATATTATTATATGCATCTAACCTACTAGATGTATTCTATATCATAAAAGGGTCATTTCAAGACCAATATATCATATATAATTTTTGCATTTACACAAAATAACATAAGAGTTCATTTCCAATGTATATAACATTTTTATTAAAATTATTAATCATTTCTCATCCAAATTTCATGAGATTTATATGGAAACTGCATGCAAATATAATAGACATATTAGATGAATCATATTCATAATCTAAACCTTACAAATAACTCAAAAATCAATAGTTTTTATTTGCTTGAAAATTTACAATTATTTCCATTCATCTAGCATGTACATACACTTTCATTCATTATCCTATTTTAGCACCATACTTGCATATAACACATATTCATATCTTTCAAAATCATATACATAGCAATGTGCACATACAAACTTTATGGATCTAAAATTCTGCAAGTTAAAAGGGTAATCTATCCACTTACCTTTGTGATAACTCATGAAGGTTTTTTATGGCTTCTCCTCTTAATCACGATGCTTTCCACAGCAATGATGCCTCCTTCCCTCTCTTCTTCTCTCCCGTTCACTCTCTTATTTCTCAAGGGTGGATATAGGCATGCATGGCAACCCATACAACTGCCCATGCCTCTGACACCTATCTCTCACAGTCCCACGATCCTCATATTGCTGCCCCTCCCACATGTGGTCTCACAGTCCCACGATCCTCATACTGCTGCCCCTCCCACACGCCACATGTGGGAGGGGTTTTAAATGGGATTTTACAAATATGTTCCCTTTATCTACAATTATTGGAATATAATGTGTACTAATTATTTTTTTCCAAGGAGATCTATTTGAGCTACACATGGTGATTATTTTTTATACAAATATACAATCTATAAGTCAAGATATGTTCATAAATAACACTATAAGAATGCTAAAAAATAGTCATTGATGTTAGTGGCAATTTGCCTATATAATTAATTTTTTTGATTATGTGTGTAGATTGTGGATGTATATACGAGCATCATGAATTTCATCAACATGAAGGCAACCCTAAGTGTAATATGTCATGATTTTAACCCCTTCATAGGGGTAAGATATGCGTCGATGGGTATGCTAAGTAATTTTATAGACGTCTACGCTTAATTATAGCTAAACTTTTAACTAGGTTACATTAAACGTGAAGGCTCCTACTTACGATGATGTATGAGATTGAGATAGAATTTTCAGTTAGTGTCCATCAATACCATATTCTCGTTGCCAATTGGGTATTTATTTCAATCCAATATCATGATAGAACATGGATTGCTTATGCAATTGACTAGGTCCTTGGTGAAGTTTATTATGTGGATGCATGCGATGACGGTCAGAATGACTGGTATTTTGATATGTATCAGCAGGTGGTACGATCATCAGCTATGTATCTATTAGGTTTGTGTTTACATATGTTATCCACAATAACTAATGTGGATTTTTGTGTTGTTTCTTAGTTGATTTTCTTAAAGAAAATGATGAATAGAGAGAATGAAATACGTGACCTATATATGTTTGAGTTATTTCATGACATAGGACCTACATATAGCACATGGCATGACATGAAAGACTTAACCCACTTTGATTATAGGTTTGATACTACTTCAAATGACTTGTATTATAATGCCAAACATCGGCATTAGTGGATAACTACAATTTGTTATTTGTGATTAAACCTAGATTCTGGAGTCTATATGTTATATTTGATGGAGCATCACACCAGACCTAGTTCAGTGCGATTAAGTATGGTAAGATAATAATCTATCCAATTTATATTTCTTTTATCTACTCTATTTGGAGTTGAGCACAGTCTAGTACAAGATAACTAACTTCCCAACTATGTTCTTGTTGATAAGATATGATTTCATTCATTCATAAATGTATTGGAGTCACTCTGCTCTCTAATAAATTCAACAATCATGCCTCAAAGAATGGTATAGGTTGTACTAATTGGTTTACTAGATGTCGAGCCAATGACTTGTGCTAGTGATATATGTAGCACTTGATTTTCTGAGCTCATCAAACACCTACAATTGAAGTATTAGCATTTGGCCTTGAGCATAGGTTGGTTTCTATAGTTAGATGCATATATTTATTCCCAAAAAGATATTCAGAATCTATGGTATTGATCACTTGATTAAGGTATCATAGAAAACACATGAAAATATCAAATTAAAGAGGTAGGCGTGGAGCATGTTTCCTTGTGATAATAGTGTGCTCAAGTGAAACTAGTTACTATACATGTAGATATATGACAAAAAGTTCAATGATAGGATATCAAAGGCCTTTGTTTCCCCTGGGATCTGCACATACATGTGATTTAGTCTCGCAACCGCTAAGTTTAGATGGAAGAAATGAATCACTATATAGCAAGTTAGTTCGTGTTCAAGTACTTATTTGCTTTACACACCTTAGGTGTAAATGGCCTTGAGCACAACATAGACCCTAGATTTGGATGCATCTATTTATGTCCATAGGGAAAAAATGCCCACTGTGGTATTCTACACTTACATTTCAAGTAAAGAAAATGCCTAAAAGCATCAAATTAGATATACCTATGTGAAGATGGATGTGACCTGCTATGATAGTATGCTGAGTGAAGCTAACTTTTGCACATATACGTAAGCTAAAAACAAGAGAGGCAATAAAGGTAATTCATAGATGCATGATTAAATCCTTATATACAAAGCCAATGAAGGCATGCCTTTGGTTTCAATTGGAACTTTGTCTCATATACACATGATTGATTGTATATGCACAATCTCACAAAACATACAAACATGGGGACAACACTACATTTATTTTCTTGTCTTTCCCTTTGCTTTTGCAGTCATCACCCATACTTGCTTTTAGAGCTCATTTTCTAGATGACCTATGATGTGTGCTACATATTGACGCCTTCACGTTCTGATGTCTATCTGTTGAAGGAGTTAATACAAAAATACTCACTATATTCAACTATCACAAGAAAATAAGCCAGTTTGATTTAAAGGAGAAGGAATTACCAGATTATACTTCACAAAGTCATTCCCTGTAAAGCACTGCATCTTGTTAATAGTGTAGATTCAATAATCCAAGCTGCACATATATTTGGTAATTGTAAATATCAGAGGAAATGGAGGATATTTATCTGCTAAGGAATTAAATGCACGCATTAGTCCAGTGTAGCATTCGGGAAGCCATCATTACTTCCCATCTTATCACGTCCTTTGGCTTCGTAATATCAAAAAAGATATGCTCCAAAGCCAATACCTATAAATCAACAAACTTTGCACAGCGAGCTTCCATCAAAATTTAGCAAAGAACTATCCAATTCTTCCATATGGAATAGAGGGATACCACTTGTGGGGCCAATTACTCCATTCTCTAACTAGCTCCACTATGTACAAAGTCTAGATAGTAGACCTTCTAACAAACCAAGTCTATTGTAAATGAAAACCATGGGTAATCCTTGCATATGGTAAGTTACAATCTATCACATGAAAATCTCTGGGATCATAATATCTTGATGAAATCAGTAAGGGAGGAGGAAAATACATATTGGGATTAATCATTCTACTATGGCTAATAAGGCAAATTACTACCTATCCTACATCGCCAAGGTGATATTTTATCATTTCTAGCATATAAAGAATATGAGGAACACTTCCATCACAAATAAGATATGCCTGCAAGACCTCAAACAAGGAGCACTTAGATAGAGTTAGAGAGCTTTCTACACAAAGACAAAATAAGACTTACTATATTGGTTTTTATCTTACCATAAATAGAGAATCAAAATACCATCTTTGTACCCCTTCCTTCATAGACATTTGATCAACATGAGCTAGCAGAATATATGCATCTATGACCTAGGAATTGTGGTAATAAGATTCATGAAAGGGTAATATTATCACCTTGTCCATTTCTGCGTAGTAATACACATTTTTCATGCATTTAAAGAGAACATACGATCGTACTTAGCTCTTGTCCAGGTGCTAAGGCATGGAAATCATGATAAGTCGGAACAACATCTCTGCACATGAACAAATGTTCACTACAATAAACGAACATATATAAAATATGAAGGTTCACTATAATATATGAATGCATATAAAATCTGAAGGTTCATAAATGATTATTCATAATATGATTAATCAAGACTAAAGATAGACCACTATTGAAAGCACTCACTTATCATTATCATGCAATAAGAATGCGTAATTCACCAACTGTTCATCTGCATTAGTCATCTTGTTAAGGTATAACCTAATAGATTTATGGTTCCAACATAACTTAGTATGCTATCTAAATCACACATATACTCATAAATAAAAGTTACTTGTATGTAAGATAATTAAACACATGGTTACATTCTACAAAAAGATTTGATTTCATCTTCAGTGACTTTTGGGTTTTTTAACACGTGACATAGCAGCCCCCTTCAGTCATTTTCCTAGAGTTTTGTAAGGTGATTTCAACAGCCTTGATTTTTTGGTCTGCCTACTGCTTCTACACAAGAAATCTCTAGAAGGAAGTGTTTGTACTTCTAAACATGGGTGTTCTTCTTCTTCTTCTTCTTCTTCTTCTTCTTCTTCTTCTTCTTCTTCTTGTTCCGTTATGGCATCTATCTCATGTACATGATCATCTTTGGTGGCAACATCACTTGTGCATCTAGCATCTACTAAAGATGGTTGAAGATGTTTTGGATGGTCATCCCCCTTTGTCATTTTCTATTTTCATGGAGTCAAAGAGATGTTAAAACTTTTGGAAAAGCCAGAATATGGGAACAAAAATACTCATGAAAAAGTAATTGACAAGGAGAACACTGACCCTAAGGTAGCCTTGCTTTCTCCTATATTTTTTTATTCGCCCTACTATAGTGGTTAAAACTTATACTCAAACAAGGAATATAAAAAAGGAAATGAATAAGGTTAGAAGTTAACA
This sequence comes from Pouteria campechiana, assembly GCA_036873735.1. Lineage (NCBI taxonomy): Eukaryota > Viridiplantae > Streptophyta > Magnoliopsida > Ericales > Sapotaceae > Pouteria > Pouteria campechiana. The sequence goes on from JAYJMB010031407.1 coordinate 32,684, forward strand.
TCATATATCACATTGCTAAAAATTAGAGAAACCATTCCATTATCCTCACCTCTAGTTGTACTTTGAGCATTGAATTATGATATATTAATTGCTTTAGGTTCTCCTTACACTCCTTAAATAATATATGGCAAAATATTCTTATTACAATTAGTAAATGCAATCAGAAAGCATGGAAAGGTGCAAACTTTGACAACTCATTACCTCCAACTCTTTCTTTAACACTGAGATTCGCCTCTCATAGGTGTCACAATCAATACCAGAAACTGCATCTGCAATTGCATTGTTATTACTCAGTGCTAGATGGAATGGAGAGGGTGGCTCACCATGGGTAGTCATAAGAAATTGCTCGATCTCTACGTCATTTTGTGCCTACATAGCTTTCTCATCACCAGAGGTTGTACCAGGCAGCTCATGCACAGCAGCCTCAGCCTCTAGACCTTTTAGAAGTTCATGAGCATCCTCATTTTCCACTCTAACTACATATGGCTCTTCATTTGGTGCCCCATTTCCAATTGCTCCTAATCCTTACTCTCCATCTGCTTTATTCCCAAGATATGGACCCACGAGATGACCTCTCCAAGAAGAAATAATATTCAATTATCTCACATCTGGGTAGATGTCTATGATTACTTATAGATAGAAAGGAATGAATTAGATAAGTTGATAGAGGATGCTAAATAAAGAGCACTTCAAATATCCACATTACATACATTGGGAATGCCAAAATCTAGGTCCCGAATGAGTTTCTCCCTAGCATGACACTCTCATCACATTAGTTCTTAATGAGAGGTAAGTTAGGTTTAGGCTCTCACACAACCAAAGGGTTTAATCTAATGTGCTCAAAATACCATATCTACACAGCACTTTAACTGAGTTAGATGACATTTCAAATTAAACAGTCAAAGCAATTGTAAAAAAAACCATTAGCGTCGTTAATGGAACCTGTACGAGAGGCATGCAAAAATTCATTATTTTCTTTCTGGTTATTTGATGGGTGGTAAGGGTGTGCTAGCAAACCCCGACTAACATGGGCTCCCCATGCGAAACCTCTACATGTGTCCACCTTTGCTATATGCTGCAAATATAAATCTGTATCCTACCATGAGCAGCCGAACATAGAAAAGTATCCAAGGCATACAAGATAAACACTTCCCTCCATCTATCATTTGCTTATGGTGACGACACAATCTCTTCTAGATCTTTTACACAAACCTCCCTACCCCTATTGATACCCAAATATCTATAGACATTGACAGTATTATGTAGCCTCCCAATCGGTTCTATAGGCTCACCCCTACTAGCTAAGCCAAGTATGATGTTTGCATCCCTTGGAGTAATGTCCACTAACTAGCCATGTAGAACAAAATGTCCATGGATGGTTTGATATTAGGGAATGAGCCAATGAAGAAGATACCCCCCTCCCTCAATGTCTTAAAACTAAGGGTAAGGAAGCCTCCAAACCCCATGTTGTACATCGCCTCATGCTACTCATCCGAAAGGTGCTTTAAGAGGGATCCAAAGTGTGGAATTGAGTATGTTGACTACAAGTTTTCACCCTAGGCCGATCTCTCCTCTAAGTCCTCCATTGATCAACCTAAAAAAACAAGATGGGGAACATCAATATATGAAAAAGATATGTCAAGTTCCATACATATATTATACACACAAGCAAAAGAAATAAATCAAAAGTAAGCTGTGATCTAGAAGTTCAATTCATGCGATGAACATGTGATTCTTTCCAAGCTTTCTATGGTCCATGTGTGATGAACATGTGAAATGAAGGGGCTATATAGATCAATTCATCAACCATTGTCTCATCTTAGAAAAGAAATCATTTAGTGCACTTATAAAAAATATATTTTTTTGTAGAATTTATAAGAAAAAATGAAAAGCTGCGAAGAAATAGCAATGAAATCAGCTGATACAAGTCACATTTAAGTACAAGTAATTTTCCTAAGTATATGAGTATATCCATTTAAACACCAGAAGTATAACTCAAATGTACAACCCTATAACCATAAGAATACAAATTGTAAATAGTATCATAATGTTATTAATTGTAAAGTTCAATGAAAATATGTCAAACAAACTATAGCACTGAGTAGTCACTTGCAAATATTATATGTAGGTGCTACTCATTGCATAATATTTATGAAACAAGTATGAAAATTAGGACAACTATAATAGGAGACTAACATTCAATTATCAAAGACAAAATTTTGATAATCAACCAAAAATTTAAACTATAAAAGCTTATGCTATTTGACTTTCTTCTTTGCCTTCTTCAGACGGCCTTGACTAGCAACCACCTTGGGTTCTTGACTCTACCGCAATGCATCAAGTCTTCCCCATGAGTGAATGTTTCTCCCTTCTTACCCAGTTCTCCACTTCTTGTAGGTTCATCTTCTTCAAATAGCATATCCAAATCCTTTAATTCATCAAGCAATTTCTTACTCTCAACAATTGTATGTTTAAGAAGCCTTCTTCAATTAGAGATAAAAGCATTGATTGAGTTCAAGATTATAATTAGCTCCTTTAGATGAGATATTGAATGATCAACACGAACTAAAGCATTAACATGCAAACCATGTCACATATCTCTTAAAATTCACTAAACTACAAAAAAATAGGCATTTCAAGAATATTCAGCTTTCAAAAAACTATATAAAGACACCTGCAAACAATACCAATAGATTCAAATAATATAAAACTACATTTTTCATAGTTCTTTACCATGCTGTATTTGATAACCCGAGTGTCACATTTGTCTTTGCTCAACATCACATCACATACCATCTCTTCATCATTGACCCCTATGAGTATAACAATATATGCATTACTATGCCGCAACTCTTCCTATGCATCTTTAAAGTTTACACTTGTGTAAGCCTTAAAAAGGAAATACTTAATGGCGAAACTTGTTTGTCTAACCGACATTACCTCAGTAGTTCACTTATTAGCTCCTAACTCATCCTTACATCTACGGATAAGAGCCCTTTAAATTTGTTCTAAAAATTCAAAGAGTATAGTTTTTCATCATGTGTATTAGTCCATCAAAGAATGAAACCCTTTATTTTATTAATTTATGCACTTTCCATAAAAATGAGTGCTTTTGTGATATATGGAAACACATTTATGGCGTTGATTGTAGAGTATGGCTAGCCATTCATGATGTGTAAGATCACGCAACTCCAAAAAATGTCCCTAATTTGTATCAAAGTCCTTTGGACTAACATCATTGTATACCACCCCATTAAGAAGTCACTATACTCCCTATACCATTTACTTAGTTTCTCAAGAACTTTCCTCATTATTTACCATAAGTGTTTGGGTTGTCCCCAAACGGAATGCTGATCTGGCTCTCGAGAAGATCCCGCCTAGAATCCTGCAAGATAGAGAAA
>JAYJMB010031418.1:0-11325 GCA_036873735.1 Pouteria campechiana
CTTTTACACGGAAGCTCGGATTTGGAGCTTTTCCCAAAAGCTCTACGTGCAAACGCGCTTCCAGTAAGTGCTTAAAAGCCACCGCCAGGCCAAACAGGCCCTAAAATTCCCATCGAGTCGGGTTGCCCGTGGGCGGTTTGTATACGATACATTAGTCCCATCTACTTTATTTTAAAATTATAATTTTTTCGTATTTTTAAATCTTTAATCCATAAGGTAATAAGAAAAAAATAAATAATATCGATATTCGATTTCGGTTGTACAGTTTAAAATACAACTTAAGTCATTGATTATTCATGATGAGGCCCATTTAACCAGTATTACATCTGGAAAAATAAATGATACCAATAACCGATTTAGGCTGATAATTAAAAAGACAAAAAATCACTCCCATTTAACAAGTATTATATTGCTTTCATTTTTTATTTACATTTTAATATCATATTTTCCATTAAACCAGTGGAATGGATTAATCTAAAATATTTAAATACTTAAACATTTACACTATATCAAATATTCGATTACGATCTGATCTTAGCCGTAAATTTGATACAGACTAAATATTTACGTTTTTATATATTACTAGATCAACCCAGTCTATTCATTTAAAACGTGGCATTAAATTATAAACAAGAAATGTCATATGATATAATACTCTTTAAATGGGCCTCATAAAAAAAATATAGCTTTTTGTTGCCTTTTTAATCATCAGCCCAAAATAGATTGTTGGTATCATTTATTTGTCCTTTGTTACACTGTGTATGAAAGGTTAAAAATATAAATATAAATTATCGCGACAGATTTATTTTCTCTTTATTTCCTTCATTTATTTTTCCTTAATACCGTGAGACTTACGAGCATCATCCGATGAGTAGAATGCGGGCAAGGATTTTTACTTTCCTTTGGAAAACGCAATGCTACGTTTCCAAACCGCTGAGTATGGTACTTACGCCGCTAATGTCCTTGGAAAGGAAGAAAGCATCGTGGCCTTACTTGACAAAAGAACAAATCTGATGGTGCCTTTCTCCGAGAGAGCATAAAGTAACAGGTCTGTTGCCCGATTGGAACGGAAAGAAGCAAAATAAAAATTCAAAATTTCACCATTGATTTATTATATCTGCTGTGACAAATATATCTATTATTACTATTAGTTATATTTTTAATTATTACTTTGTATTTATTTTACCTTATTGATTTTTAACTGGTATCGTCTTGGATAATGTTGTTGTTTTTTTTCCTTTTTCTTTACTGTTGATTGGTTAAATGGAGGAATAGAGAAAAAGAAATGATGTCACCAATAAAAAAAATAATGTCAGCTGTAATTATGTATAATATGATATATATATATATGTATGTATATATAAGTATATATAAATACATACGTATATATATATATAATATGAGATAAAAATTGTTATGGAGGATAATGCATAAGTGAGTACGGATGCATAATCATGCTGAACTTTTTACAGACTAAATATTGTAGTTTTGTGTGTTACTATAGCAAACCATTTAAGCATTGCAATTTTGATGCATAAATGTACAAACAGTCAAATTGACACTTAAGGCTCTCTGCTTAAAATAAGAAATTTACGTGGGAATTCAATGTAATCCTTTTACGCTATATATATATATATTACACTGATAACTCTACATTTTATATTATTACATATTTCTTCAAAAAGTATATTTATTTTATAAAACAACGTCACCTTATCTTAATGTATTGATGCGTTGATATTGTTTTCCATCTACTGTTAATATATTTTTTTCTTGCCATCCAAGTCCCTCTAGTTGGTTTTTAAGTGCAGCCAAGTATGCCATGGTACAACTAAGGTGCTACATGCGATGTGTAATAAGGTTTGTACCCAACCAAAAACAGACGTTAAAGCTGGAGCTTGAGCGTGGAGGTGACGCCGAGCACATCGCAACTTAAAGCTGATCGCGGATTCCACCAGGTTGTACGGGCTCGACAGACCCAATCTTAGTTTGCTTGGGCTGGAATTGACACCATTTTACATTGTGGTTTTAAAACATGATTTCGACTTTTTTTTTCTTCTTCTTTTCTTCAAATTCCATGTTCCAAAAAAATCTAATTTCTTTTACTCTCATATTCCGTTCCTCCTTTCAACCACCTCATTTAAAAAAAAAAAAATTAATTTTTTGTTTTTACCACTTTACCTTCCTCCTGTGCAGGGACTTTCAAGGGTTGTTGAATCCTATTTATTTCCTATAAATTAATATAGTCGGTCCTCTGACCGGTTTCATTCGCCAAAAAAATAAAGGAACCAGAGCGGGCAAAAATCGGATCCACTTAAATCCTGCTTTTTCTATGCTGCAGAGGTTTGTGTTTTCATCTTTTTTTTTTTTCCCTCTTATTTTATCATTTCATAAGATTTTAATTTCTACAAGGCATGGTTAGTCGCAACAAAAAATGACAGATGACATTACAAGTGCTATAAAAATGATTTCTTATCCATAACATCTTTTACCAGGAAAAGTAATTTTATTGCATAAACCGGAAACTGGCCCGTTTTCTTTCCCAATAGCAGCTGTGCCACGTGGTTTTGGCACCCTAATTGTACAAACGAGTCCGCTTCGACTCCGCTTTGTTGCTGGCGAAAAGGGCAGCCCCAGAGAGCAAGCCAAGGGCGGAGAAAATGGCGCAGCTAGTGAAACCGATTCCTCGCGTGAAGACGCTGGTGGCGCGCTCGAAGAAGAAGTACTTGGAAGAAGGGCTGTACAAGGCGCTCTTCAAAGAGGGCAGCAAGGAAGAGACTGTACGAAGGGAGGTGAATCGGTTTCTCAAAGGCCCCAAAAAAGCCCAGAAATGGGAGGTTACTGTCACCCTTAGGAAGCTTCGACGCCACAAGCAGTTCTCCACTGCTTTGAAGGTAAGCAGCGAAGGGTTTACTCTCTGCGATTTGTTTCGCGGGAACTTTCTATTCCTTGTGGATAGATGATCTCAGCTTGATGTTTGAAAAGCATCCATTCTGTCTATCCTGGTCATCCCATCATTCTATCTAACTTTTTGGACTCATTCTCTTCCATGGTCTCTACAGATGTAGGATATGAGCATATTTTGCTCACATCAGTGGCTCAAATGCCTACCACTTGAACAGCTTAGCTGTGTTTTTCTTTCGGTTGAGCAGCTTGACTCATAGATTTTAGTTTTCAAAACTAGAACTGGATGATCCTATTTGAGGTCTCTCACTTGATCAATTGCCAACTCCAGTTGCTCTGCCGGTTTAACAAATTTATTCCCATTTTTATTATAATTTTACTATGTCTCTATTGATGTCAAGAAAATAGCATAGGGAAGTTGCAACCAAATTTCTCATAAAGGATTGTCATTGTTTGCCACCATGTATGTTCTTTGATTGCACATACAAGTGCACTGAAGTCAGTGCACAGAACATAATTTTAGTTTGATTACATGTCTTGCCCCTTGAGTTTCAGTGACTGAGGAATAATATCCTTCCTTCTGTTTAGCAATCTCTTCGTGTTGTAATGATCTTCTCAGGAAGGTCTATCTTTGAAGAATGCATATTTCACTCTCAAATTATCATCTTATTCAAGGAAGCAAAATTGAGCGTTAGATGCTTTTCATTGTTTACAACATATGATGCCTTGATTTCTTTTTTCCTTTTCTTTTCTTCTTTTCTCCTATTAGTGGTTGATGGGAGTCAATTTGGAGCCGATCTAGAGCTTCCATTATTGGTTTTAACATCCAGAGCTTGGCCCAAGTCATTCCATTTTGAATCAAATGGTGGCTTGTCTGAGGTCACCATCTATTTTCAGTTCTAACAATTTTCATTGAACTAGTTTATGTCAGACTGAGTCTTGGTCGACTTGGATCAGTCTCACTGTAACATCTGTGTCAAAAAAAACTTTCTTTGTCTTCTTTTGTCTCCAGTAGTTGTTTTATTATATGCACATTCATTTGTTATGAACGCATTGCCTAGCATGATGGTAAGACACACTGCTAGCAACTTTGGTAGTACAAGTTCAAGTCACGGAAATTGTCTGTCCAATAATGGGTGTAGGGCTGCATACATCTCTCCCTCCTCGGATCTAGTATTGGCCGGAGTCTCATCCATTGCATATTCTCATTTGTTTGTCATGCTGCATATGACCTTGGCGCAAGTCATGCTACACAACTTTATCTTAGGATTCTTTCTATTGCCCTAACAGGTTAGTTGCTCATCAGGCATAGTTTCTTCTTAGGTTTAGGCGTTTCAGGATGTTGGAAGTCAATGTCGGCCTTGGCCTATGTTTGATAGATTCCTAGTCTAGGAAAATGGCTTTCTGCAATGCTGGAATGGCCATATCAAGGTTAAACTTATCATGAGGATAGGTTTCTCATAAAGTAAGAAACATTATGAGCTCTGTTTTTAACCAATGTTGACCATTCTATTCGTTTGTGTAAGCTGTGTGATTATTTATGGGCTATTGTTTAGGACCATGCCTAAATAAGGCATGATGCCAATAGTTTATAATAGATTTTATCAAAATATCATGCTGAACTCTTTTCCAGCCTTTTCACCAAAATTATGGTGAAGGTGAATTCTCTAGATAATATCTCATTTGTGCTTGTCTAACCCTTATTACCTATAAAACAACCATCCCATGATAAGTATTACTTTATTATTTTCCCCTAAATCTTCTTCATAGTAAGTCAAGATATTAAGGGCTACATGCCTATATATATATATATATATATATATATATATATAAACATGAAGTCCTATTACTTATAAAATACCTTAATGGTAAGCATTTCTGAAGATTTCCAGCCAAAGCTTCTTTGTAGAAATTCAAGTTCTTAATGGCTTACTTGGTGTAGGTTGTTAAAGAAAAAGGCTCTTAGAAAGGAATTCCTTGGGACAACTTTGTATGAAGTTCCTAATACCATATGGGCTTTGTGGGGAAGTAGTTTGTTAAGAGATGTAATGGCATTGTGGTTTATTCGAATAATTAGTAAGAAAAAGAATAGGATTGATAAATAGTTTTTCTTGAAGAATGATTCTGTTCTTGCAAAATTACAAAATAGGCATTATTGTTTGACAAAATTTGCAGAAGTTTGATTCACACAATTCCCTATTTCGGCATCCAAAAAGTTGAAGGCAAGTTTGTTTTTGCGGGTTGCAACATATACCTTATAGTTAACATATACTCACTGGACATAAAATGTGGCTTCATTTTGGCAAGAATTGATGCCCGACAGTGGCTGCTAGTCAGCTACTTTATTCTTTGTAGCAGCCCTTACGTATTTAGGATTCTCTATTTCGTTTTTCTGTCTCTTGGAAATGACAAGAGTCTTGAATATGGAATTCTGATATTTGAAATCGAGCAAAGTTAATCATTTTCCTGTATATTTCACCTGGGAGACAACCAAGTTTATTTTGGTTGATGAGGATTTTCTAGGTTCTGTTTTCACATGCATTATTTGTGGCATGTTAGACAATTTTGTCATAATGTTTTGGCTTTTTTGTTGAGTTTTTAGCTTTTAGAATCATAATAAAATGAAACGAAAGTAACAGTACATAAGGACCTATGCTTTATTCGGTGATTGCTGTCAGTCTGTATTATTTCAATTTACAATGATGAGTTTTGAAAATGGACCAGTTCAGCTGAAGTTGAATTGGGTTATTTCCTGCATGGTATCATGAATGACTGGAAGGTAAGTTGGGTTGGGTCCAGCTTGAACCTGATTGACTCTACCTGACCTTGTGGCAAGCTTTAGGTTAGATTTTTATGTGTAGGTTGCTTGAGTGTAAAAATGCCAGCCTGATGTAATCTTGGGATTGGGTGTGTGGACCCTTGGGCAACCTGATCCACTAGAACGCTACAGAATGATACAGAATATGAACAACATATACATCTGGTTCTTGCACTCCTCTTTGGTTATTTAATTGTAAGTTGTCCCAGAGTTCTCAGCTCTACTTTTGTGGATGCTGTTCTTGAAAATTGTATTATATGTTCTCTGACGTATGACTTATGAATATCATATTAACTGGAATTAATCCACTCCAAGCAATTAAACACAGGTTAACATCCATTCCCGCTTATTTTGAATCATGTCCTCAGTTATCTTGCTTGTTTTCACATCTTTTTCATTAATCTCCATGCATGTACTTCTTCTTGCCCTGTTATGGCATAGTTGGTCAGGGCCAGTTGATGAGTCTGAGATTTATGTTCCAATGCCAACGATTTAAGATTTGCTGGCACATTGTATTTTACAAGCCCATCGATGTCCAAACCCTAGGACCGTTTGTCTCTTCTTTGCGCATGATTTTCCTTGGAAGATCAGCTAGTCAACTAATTGGGTGTGGCTGACATCTACAGAAGGAAAGATGAGGTCTAAAATGAATTAATGTTTCTACTGTGTTCACCTGAATAATTAAGGGGCACTTTGTCTAGCCATAGGCTTCCACTCATTCACAGCTTGGATATTCTGCAGATGTGGTGGTTCGACATGCATGATCCTTTTTACAAGTGTAATGGCAAGATTCTGGTTGCAGTAATTGTGCTTTTATTGTTTGATTGATGTTCTGAATTTGCTTTGTTAGCAATCAATAACAGTCTCCATAATATCTTCTGTGTTTTCACATGAAATTTCTTGCTGCAGCTTGCAGAAGCAATGGTTAGGAGGGGGATGAATCCAACACCAAGCGACCATGCGATCTGTCTTGATCTTGTTGCCAAAACCAGGGGCATTGCTGCTGCTGAAAAGTACTTTGTGGAGCTGTCCGAGCCTGCAAAGAACCATCTAACTTATGGTGCACTCTTTAACTGCTATTGCAAGGAGCTAATGACTGAAAAGGCAGAAGCCCTCATGGAAAAGATGAAGGAACTGCGGTTTGCTTCAAGCTCCATGGCATACAACAGCTTGATGACCCTCTACACAAAAACCAACCAGCCAGAGAAAATTCCAGCTGTAATACAAGAAATGAAGGCTGCTGATGTGATGCCAGATTGCTACACATACAATGTCAGGATGAGGGCCCTTGCTGCAGTTGGTGATGTTTCTGGTGTGGAGCAGGTTGTGGATGAAATGAAGAGGGATGGGCATGTTGAAGGAGATTGGACAACGTACAGCAACCTAGCATCAATTTATGCTGATGCAGGCATGCTTGAGAAGGCAGAAACTGCCCTTAAAGAGTTGGAGAGGAGAAACACAAGCCATGATCTCATGGCCTATCAGTTTTTGATAACACTGTATGGGCGGACTGGAAATCTTGTTGAAGTTTATAGAGTCTGGAGGTCATTTAAGCTGGCATTTTCCAAGATGGCAAATATGAGCTATTTGAACATGGTTCAGGTGTTGGTGAATTTGAATGATTTGCCAGGTGCAGAGAAATGCTTCCGAGAATGGGAAGCGATATGCTCAAACTACGACATCCGTGTGGCAAATGTCATGATTGGAGCATACTTGAAAGCTGACAAACTAGAAAAGGTAGAGTCAATAAAGGAGGGCGCACTTAGGCAAGGTGCAAAGCCAAATGCCAAAACATGGGAGATTTTCATGGATTATTATTTGAAGAAAGGAGAGGTGAAATCAGTGGTGGAGTGCATCACAAATGCGATCTCTATAGGGAGAGGAAATGGAGGGAGGTGGGCCCCACCAGCTGAGGTTGTTCACTCAATTATGGATTATTTTGAACAAGACAAGGATGTCGATAGGGCTGAAGAGTTCCTTGGGGTTCTTAAAAAGGGTGAATGCAGTGTTCCAGTTGAGGTATTTGAGCAGTTAATACGGACATATGCATCTGCAGGCAGATCAAGTCCATCGATGCGACACCGGTTGAAGATGGAGAATGTGGAGGTGAGTGAAGCAACTAAGAAGTTACTTGATGTGGTGGGTTTGGATTGAGTTTTGTCTCCTTGCTTCGCAAATAACATGAGAAAAAAAAAAAAAAACTTTCAGTTTTGGATGTTGTGTTTGGTCACAAGAGAAATTGAAAAATATTTAGCAGGCAGTAATTCCTTGCAAAATTTTAAAATAAAATTTTCTCCCGTGGTAACCTCAGTTGCAAGGTTGAGCCATGAGTCTCCTAAATCATCTGAGTCACTTTCAGTTTTCAATTTTGATTGCTGTGGTTGAAAAGGATGGGGACCCAATCGAATAAAGTCTACTCAGGAGTTGCATGAGACTTTTGATTGTCTTAAAGTCTTATAAGCACCATCAAATTCATTTTCTTCTTGCTTTTATATGAGATGATGTTTACTGGAATTGACTGACAACATTTAGTAGTAGTTCACGAGCTCATAACATTGAATCACAATCCCAAAAATGTAATTACAGCTACTGGAAAGTTGGGTTATTTGTTTTTTTTTTTTTTGTCGTGGATGGCTAATGAATGTAAAAGGTGCAATATTAGGAGCTTGAGGTTCTGTGGCTTGCATGGATGGTAGTTGTGACTGTCGTTTTGGCATGTGGGGGAATGAAGAGAAAACTTCTACCCTTTCAAAAGTTGCTAATTCAATGGTGACCTTTTCGACACACTATTCAGTTACAGCAATTAGCAAAGTCTATATTTAAATTTATATTTTGAGAGACAAGGGGACCAAACTTACAGTTATGTTACGTGGAGGTGGCACAACATCTGACTTACAGCTATATTACTTGGAGACAGCTTTTTCTATTGCGACAGTATTTGTTTTTCTTTTTCTAATGCAAGAATTTTGCTTGTTGTACAAGTCAGTAGACCTTCAGACCCATTTTTTTACGCTTTTACCTATATTCATTATTTTATTTTATATTTTTATGTTACACTTATGTTACACTCCACACCTTGCTCTTTCGTTCACACCTGTCCAAACGGGCTAGGAACCCAGTCTAGTTGACTGAAAATATCCATTTTCAGTTGATCCTATGGTCAGTCACACAAAAGGCTACCACATCTAACTCAACATACCTGAATTTTAGGACGAGACACATGGTGCGGTCCAACTTTTGTCTGCTTCATTGGCAAAGGTAAGCCTCATAGAGTAATGATCTCTGGGGACTCTACTCATTTTAGCGATGGAAAGAAAACATTCATCCTACCGCAGGCCGGTGCTTCGGATACAAATGCTCTAAAAGAGTTGCAGCTTGTCACAGAGGAAGCATAAATTAGCCTTTCATGTAGTGGTTATAATCTAGACTTAGATTTATATCACTCCAATATGATTAAGGAATTGATCTATACAAGGTCATTAAAAACTTTGCGGATCAATGGAACGCAATGATGATCTAATTATTCCAAAAATTCGGAGGATAGACCATACAAAGTTTTCTCAACATGGCATTGTTCGATTTGATTTCGTTTTGTTGCCAGTATATCAACCTTCATGTTTCGCCAGAGTATCAGATTACTGTCTATTTGATCATATAAAAGCTAAAACAATGATGGGAGGCTTTGTTGGGAGACCGGTAAGCGTCTAAATCATCTGCAGCATGCGACAGAATGCATCGCTTACGCATCGTTTCTGCTTATTTTAGATATCGTGCCTTGAGACGTACCAACCAACCTCCTTACCCAAACTTTCCATCTTCTGACCACTCCTGACTAGCTGATGGGGCTGTTTTTCGTATTAGGTAATCCTCATGGCAGGAACGTGTATTAAGGAAAGCAGAATTTTCCCACTATGTTACGGCATGATTTATCTTAATGTTAGGATTGAATAAAATATCTCTTAGGATAATGCTGCCAGCATCTCCAACAAACAGCGGGGTAGGGGTGATAACAGAGACACTGCGGAGGAGGATTTCTGCTGTTTGGTGATTCATTTTGACATCTTGGATTTTTAATTCGAACCACCACATGGATCATGTACGTGCTCTTCTAAAGCCGATGGAGATGAGCCTAGATATTCCTTCATTTAATGCAGGCAGAAGTGACTTTTGCTAGCCATTAAAAAGGTCTGGTTGTTGCAAGAGGGCAAGGTCTAACACTCTTTAACTACCCAACTGTGTTATTGTTGATTTGACTTACACGCAGCGTGCTGCGCTCAGACGGGTGGGTGGTGAACAGACATTAGTCAATTTGGCCTGTGTTGTTTACCCGAATTTTCTATCAATTACGCCTTTTTTCTCCATTTTTCTTGTCCTATGATGTAACATATGGCCGGCATCGTTCTAAGGGGAAAATTCTGGTGGTAGTAATGCTACCAGAGTGATACTTACACACACACATTATATATATATATATATCCATCAAATATTAGATATATAGTAAAATTAGAGAATGGTAAGAGAGTAATCTCTGCTCAATTTAGAAAAAAAATAAATGAAAAAAGAACCAATAAATGGATCAGATCTCTAAAAAATACTTCAACAAAATAATTATACAAATAATTGTTTAAATATAATGGGTAAACACCAGAAAAAAATAGATAATAAAATACAAGAAATAAGAACTATAGATATAAAACCCCAAAAACCTACAATTAACTTTGAGGCATAAACTTTAGGGTTATTTAAATCAGAAAAATTAGAACCTTTAAAAAATAAAAATTTTATTGAAGAAATAAATAACAGATTAAAACTTTTAGACATAGGACAATCGTCTAAAACTCAACAAATAAACACTTTAAATGAAAATTTACAAAGTGAAACTGAAGAAGAAACAAATACAGAAGAATCTAATAGTTCAAAAGAAAATACAACTCCAAATAAAGTAGAAACTTTAGAAGATCAATTTAGCAATTTAAAAATAAACACTGAATTAGAAGATATAAATCCTATCAAAAATTACAAGCCAAGGGAAAATTGAAAAAATTCATCTAAACTCTATTATCATAGGAATACTTTTCCTACTATGCTCTTTGAAGAAACTCCTCAAATAGTTCAAAATAAGTTCTTTACAGGAGCCATTTATGTTTGGAATATTGATGGAATGTCAGAATACCAAATTATATATATTCTTTATAAAATGACCATGGCTACAACAACATATGCTTATGATTGATAGAAAGAAAATCAAGAATATAGTTAGTAGTCTTGATAGGAATCGGGCCAGGTAGACTTCGAGAGCATCTCTGACGAGTCTTTAGACAATGAAGGAAACGGGTACATTTAAAGATTGGGGCTTTACCCATTTAGTCAAAGAACGGGTCTGTGTCATAACCAAATAAATCTGTCGGGTTAGATCCACAGACTAGGTCATCAGCTTTTGCTGAGTGAGAACTAGAAGAATCTAAAGCCTTTGCCTTTAAAGAGGATGCTAAAGAGGCTTTGTCTTTTTGGGCTTTTATAGCCTTGAATTCGACTTCAATAACTTTTTCCTAGTCTTCTTCTGAAAATAAATTTGCAAGAATTGCCATCTAGTGAGATTTTTG
>JAYJMB010031418.1:17049-36081 GCA_036873735.1 Pouteria campechiana
TCTAGAAGAATGCCGACTTATTATAACAGATGGCTTCAAACTCGATCTACATCACGACGTTTTGAACCTTGTGGGTCGAATCTTCAGGTGCGGATGGTTGCATTTGGGCTTGGGCACGTAACGTATATGCATCATAATCTGAAAATTTTGTGGGCAACTTTCAGTAAAGGAAAACCGAATCGGATAAGGGTAGGTTTGAGTCGCTTTTCTTGTGCTCATTTTCTAGCAATTCCTTTGCATGGCTAGGGGAAGATGAGAAGAGAGATACGAGTTTCTGTTGCCCATCTAGTTGAAGAAGATGAGAAGTAGGTGTGATAGGTGTGACTAATGGAGATGGGAAGCGGTCACCATCCGCCCGTACGTGCGTGTTTCCCTTTTCTTAGAGTTGGAGTCAAAAGCCTCCCCCTCCCTCCCTCCCTCATAGCGCCCCATGGATGGCCCAAATGATGCTCGCTTCATTGAATGGCTCTTACGCAAGCTATGCTGAAATTTTCAATGTAGCCTGCTACACTAGATCATTTTCCATATATATATATATATATATGATACTAGATATTTAGGTAAGCCATAATAAATGAAAACCCATAAAACTATCTAAAATCATTTTTTGGATATCACGGCTTACATAGGTTTTGGATGACATGTGAATATTTTTTAAAATATTTTGATTAAATAAATTATAGTAAGTATGATATTTGGTATGAATATGATCAAAATATTATGGTGGATGAAAACTTGAGAAGTTTCATTGGACGATCTATTTCATAGAAGAATTATTGTTTGTCAAAAAGGTAATAATTTTGAGGCGAATGCCCAAATTTCAAGTTAAAAAATTCAATGGTTTATCTTTGAAAGTTTGTCTTGAATTCATCACACCCTGATTATCCAACTTTATCAATGCATGATCTATAATTTTTATCATGTATAGTTAACATGTATTATAAATAGTGTAAAGCTTAATTATTTTATAATAAGATTAGTGGTTGATAATTATATTTTTAAATCTTAAGATAGTTTATGTTGGTTGTGTTGGCTACCTTGATTCTATTTTTTACCTTAATATTGATGATAGAGTCTAATAAATGGAGTGGAATTTTTAATTACCTATAAGTTATCTCAAATACAAATTTTTTATGTATAACTGCAAAGATAACATAATCAATCAGTAAACAATTTGAGTTGGTATTTAAGGAAGGGGAATTTCTAGCATGTATTTAATTAGTAATTTGGAAGTATTTAGTGATTTTTTTTATTTATTCTTTTAAGGCATGCATTTGTTTAACATGATGGATGGATTAAATTTCAATTTCATGAAGATCAAGTGCATTTAAAGGTTTGTCGGGTCCACATGATCGACAGCTTGAATGAATATATATACCACTCGAACAAACCGAGATGAGCAAGACCGGTAGTTCACCACAGCTTTCAATAGTATTGATGACGTGGGGCATGGAAAACTTCTCTAGAAGAATGCATTAATCAGAGGGAAATTAAAGAGAGGCCCAGATTTAATTGTAAAAATGAAATGGTGGTTGTCATCTTTGTACCCACTCGATTTTAAGGACTTGCCTCATGATTTAATGCCACACTCGACATGGGTTCGGTTGGCCGTTTAGATGGAGACAATCTTCCTAATTTGATTTTTAATGTTATCCTTGATTTTCAATGCTATTTATTAGGGCTTTTATTCAACTTAGGCGGCTCCACTAAGATCTTAAAAAGATAAAATATTATCAATTTAGATGTTAATTTTGTAAAAATTGGTGCTTATTTTCACATTAGATTGATCTCATCGTCCAAGCCATTTTAAATATACAGTTTTGTCACATCAAACAAAAACTATTATAAGATATTTTCATTCTTAAAATTATTTCTTATGATTTACCTTAAATTATGTTTAAAATAATCTGAATGTTTGAATAAATCTCAAATAACAGGTGGATTCTACAAAATTGGGTGGCTAGCAGCAGGATTTTCATCCTTTACTAAAATATTTAACGCCGTTATTGATATAATAGCTAGGGTTGTGGGTGAGCAATGAAATATTCTCTCAAGTTTAAAGGCATGCATTCAAATTTTAATATTAAAGGGGAGAACAAGCAATATATATATCATTAAACCTCAAGGGAAAAAAATGCAAATTATTCATTATAAAATCATAAAATATCACTTGAGTGGTTTAGATGGTCTGCATGTCATGTTGTATCTTCTTCGAACTTAGCATTTATTAATTATCATCATTATTAAAGTTGGTAGGTTACCAAACTCATTCAATTGTCCACTGAAATCTGAACTTCCATTAAAAAAAAAATCAGAAAACACAAGCCATATGATATTCTCTATTTCTTCCAAATTTACACTAGATTTCTCCAAAGTTGGTATACATCAATCAATCACTTTGTTAGAAGGAAGCCCCAAAAAAGATCTTAAAAAAGAAAAAAGAAAAATGGGCTTTAAGAAAAAAAATTCTAACAATGACCCAAACCTAAACACCCATAAAGCTAAAAAAGTATTAAAAAAAAACAAAAAAGTATATGATTTCCTCCATCCAAATTAGACTCCTTTCATGGACACCTCACATTTCTACCAGGTCCACCGTAGTAAAAATAATTTCCCCATGCATTATTCCTCGCCGCCCGAATATCATAGCAATTTGGATGATCAGCCAAGACCCGAAGATTGGCAGCAGGAAGCAAGTTATTATCCCAATCAACAACTTGCAAATTTCGAAAATAAGCTGATCTCCTGAAACCTTCACCTGCAAAATGACCGCTGCCCATTTGGGTTGATGTATGGAATCCTGATGTCCTACTGTTGACTATTTCTCCCCCAAATTGCACCATGTTTGCGTGGTTTCCCAGGTGGCTGAACAAGAACGATGGCCAATATCCAACCAACAGACCAGATCCAAATTCAAGCCACCAGTGTCCATGCCTTGGATCCTGCATTTCACAGTTCATAAATTATTAGCTGTCTTTAGTTTTTTTAATATAAATAAATAACAGAGTACTATTATGGAATCAGTTCTAATATACTGAAATTTTATTGTTTTCAATCATCTTGATAATGTTTAAAAATACCAGGATTGAAAACTCGAATAGGCGAAACAAATGGAAACTCATAATATTATGAAAAAAGTTGTTTTTCATGTAAAGGCCTGTAACGGTTTTGATCCTAAAGATTTTTGACATTTTAATTAAATAAATGATTTTAACTATAAACCAATATTTAATAAAAATATCATGGTTCATAAAAATAGGGTAAAACAGGTCACAGGGAACTGGGTCATAAACTGATGTTTATAAACATAGTAAAATATGGAATTACGTAATAATTTATATCAAATTCCCATTTTAATTTTTTTGTTTTACACCTATCCAAATAGTCTTTTAAAAAAATCTCTATCATTTTGGAAATAAATTTTTTATTGTCTAGACAAGTAGAAAGTAATTTTATACGGAAAGTGAAAAATTGCTACGCTTTAAACGAAATTCCAACATTTGGTTTTAATTTAAGCTTACCTTCCATATTAACAACGTGATGTCAAATTGCCCGCCGTTGTAAGCCGATGTTGGGTTAATCGCAGCACCGATGGCAATCCTGTTGTTGGTCTGGACGAAGCCCGAGCACAGAAGGTTGTAGCATCCCGTTGCTTGGTATGCATCCGACTGCGAAATCAAAGAAATTAGCATCTGTGGCCATTTTTTTTTAATACCTGTGGTTTGGATTGTCCAAACATGGGTAATAATAAAAACCCATCTAATGTTTGAAACAGGTCAGCCAAGCAATCCAAAGGTCAGCATGAAACCCGGCTTGTATATATTTACTTATATGAGATAGAGCCATTAAGAAATTAAGCTCCAAATATATATATTTTTTATTTCATAGATGTGGACCTCTAAATTGGTGGACTGACCTGATTCTTGGGCCAACCAGACCATTTATGGAGAGTAAGATCTGAGTGGCTTTGATTGCACAGGTGGCGGGCTGTTAACGAGTTGACTTTTGCACGTGTGTGAGCATAGAAAATATCTACCCTAGACGGGATGCTCTGGCCTGTAGTAAATGCTGTGGACTAAAATATTGCATTTAGCTAACTCACTGTCAGAGATTGGTGTAAAAATTATCGGATGGCCCAAAAGATTTTTAAAAAAATCCAATTGTCTTATAGATTAAAACACAAAAGCCTAATTATTAGAGGTGAAAATTTCGTCAATGAATTTAGCACCACCTAGAGAGTCTGTCATGAATTCAAAAAAGAGATTAAAAATGAAAAAAAAGTGCAGTAAAAATAATATGATGGGATAAGATATAATGTTTGAAAAAAGGTAAATAAAAACAAAATATTTTTTTTTTGAATGATAGGATAGAAAATAATAATTGAAAATATAAGTAGTAAGGGGACAAAAGTAAAGTTATGAAAATAGGTAAACATCACGTTAGTTAAAAGGAGATGAGGAAAAAATACAAAAATTCAAACAAAGAAAAGCAAAAAGTTGAGAAATCATGTAGGTATAATTTCAAGTATAATATATAATTAACAGCTTGAATTTCAAGTGAATTAAATGAACATGCTTGTCCTTACCGTCCAATAAGTGAAAAATCGGGCATGGCCATCTCCATATAATTCTGGGCTGATCTGAATAAAAACAATAAAAAACTTCCAGATAGTTAGTTAAATGGATAGAACAATTGTTGCGAAGGAAAGTGCATGAGCGACAGCCAGAGATGAACTAGTTTGTCTCAATAATGCTTGAAAATCTAAAGCCAGTTATAGTATTCATAATATTCTTATTACATTACAACCATGAATCAAAATTAATTAAAAAAATTAACTAAACAGCCATTTTACAATGAACAGTTAATATCGTTAGTATATCACTTTCTTTCTTCTTCATCTTTTTTTCAAAATTTCTTCCTTCAAATAAGTTCGCATTGTAGATTTTGTCAACCCATAAAATCATGTGATAAATTCAACAGACGGATCTTAATAATGGGCACCAGGCAAATTCGAATTCACACTAACCAATCACTGGAAGTAATACCATCCCAACAATCCAAGTTTAAAATCTTGAGTTGTCTACCTTAGCAACCTTTCAGGCACTTCAAGGCCAGCAGAAGAAAATAAAATAAAACACTCTTGCAAAATAATAATAATAATAATAATAATAATAATAATAATAAGCATTAACAAAGGATTACTAAAGTACATGAACGAAGAATCGCCAATTTAATAATTAAAATCAAGCTCGATCCCGATAAGTAATTGCATCTCATCCGGCAAATGGAGATTGAAGATGGTTGACAGAACCCTGCGCATGTTTTGTAATTAATGGTAGTGGCAGTGTGATGCATTGGAAGTGGTGGCTCGAGTTAAGTTTCTTTTAGATTGAGATTTGGTCCAAGACATCCTTTATTGATTAACCTTAAAGCACAGATGATACTAGTTTTCATCGAAATTCCACACATTAAAAAACCCACAAAGGGAATTAGATTACCAAAATTTCCCCCTTTTTTATTTTTTGATTTGAAAATTTTATCACTAATGATTTAACAAGACTACGACATAAGACTTTTTTTTGGATAATTGCGAAAAAATCTAGAACCAACTACTAGTTTACCAACTCCAAAGGTTTTGGAGAGAGAAAAACAGCCAAGACGCACACGACAAGGTTTTACATCAAGTGGGCTGTTAGCTACATTAGCATACTTCTGTAGTCAGTGGGCTATGATCATCGTCGTCCATTTTCCCATAGAAATCATTTTCTGAGATGTGCATAAACGATCTCATATTTATAGATTTCCTTAAACTTATCAAATAATCCAATCCGTTTAGGTGATAGGACTTACGACAATCCTAGCCACCAAATTCAGCCTATCGAAGTTTGTTGGGCAAAACGAAAGATCCAGATGGATGCAGCAGCATGCCTGCACGCTGTACGTGCGTGTAGGGGAGCGCAGGAGTCCTACTCGCATCCACATAGGGCAGCTTGGAAGTTGCTCGTACGCTGATTAAGGAGGTGGGACCCACTACTTGGATTAGCCTCTTAACTACTGCAACTATATCAGGTGAGCCAACCGCACCGACTAAATAAATGCTATGGCCGGCTTAAAACCAACTCAAATCAGTGCAGTCTAAGTCTTGCATGAAAGGACCAGATTTTCTAAAGGATGAACGGCGGCGATTACTCCACACGTGCCACACGTTTGGTTTTTTGTCTTTTGGAAAAAAAGGGCCAAAAAAGGAGAGAAAATTACGTGCCTGCCATCCAGCTTCGATAGTGTTGAGATCGTTGCCGAATGATCCGGAAATGACCCACATCTGTGACAGGCTGAATTCATTGGGATTGCTGACACGTGGGGTCCACACGCTTAAGCTGGCTTTTGCACCATAGTACTGTTCTCCCATCGCATACCCAACTGCATGCTGCAATGCACATTTATTCATTCATAAATAAATCTCCTCTTCTTCTCTTTATTTATTACCTGCTGCTCTTAATTTTGCAGGAAAATTTCAGTGCATGACCAACTACCCATTTCAAAAAACCCATGAATTGGGATGCTTGGAATCTCAACATGGATTCTTCAAAAATTGCCTTTTGAGAAGCCAGCCGCGTTTGAGATGCTGCTGCTGCTTCATTCCCGCTCGCCGTTTTTAAGTGGCAAACTGGAGCATGAGAGATGAGCGGACTGAGATTGAAAAGAACATTTTAAATACAGTTTTTCTTTTTTCCTTCTCTACGAAGACACCCTGGAATCTTTCCTAGCAAGAAAAGTATGCACTGGGACATGGAGGAGTACTACGAAAAAGTAAGGAAGGGGACTGTGTGGTAAGGCGTAAAGTATGATTGTAAAAGATAAAGAAGGTTTTGAGCATTGAAAGTATACATTTTGTTATAATCTTCTTTATGGATTATTAATTCAGGGGCGCCGAAATAATTTGTTTTGGTATGATCATGTGGTAGAGGTAGAGCTCTCTTCATTAACTGAAGCTGAAACTGTTGTTCTATAGGGAAAATAAAAGGGAAAAGAACGAAAAAAAGAAAATATTGAGATGGAATCAAAACAGAGGTTTCAATCAGTTACTTCCATCCATGTTTTCATAAAATCATATAATGTCTGAATAAAATTGACTATGTTTAGAGGAAATGCTGAGTACCCATCATGGGGGGAAAAATTTAGAGATCTTAGCTCAGATTGCATGGGACTTTTCTTTTCTTTTTAGGGTAATTTCTTCGGAAGATATGGAAAGCTCAACAGAATTTTTATTGTTTTCATTTTTCTGTATTTTCAACAAACCTCATGACTGCTGCTTGTCGAATCACGTCTTGAGGCTCGCGGTCTTTTCAGTTTTCTTCCAAATCTGGCAACCGAGCTTGCTCTAAGAATGTCAGTCTCCGATGTTCTTCTAATTGGAATGGTTCCTTCCGGACAAGACTCTCCAGAAACTGTCCACCACTGAAAACTTTCAGGCATCGAATTTGTCTCGTAATGGCCTCTCGGCCTTTCTGGTGGATCCTGTGCAAAGAAACAATATCAATAAAATGGGGCAAGAGCTCTAAATCTATTTGCATAAGAAGCATCTCTCTCTAAAGAAAATTTTTCAGAAAACTCGTGTCGAGTCCTCTTTTTTCCCCTTACAAACTATCATTTCAGTTTGACTAAGCTCTACCAATCAGTTGACATACACAAAATCATAAATCTCGATAGACCCAACAGCTAAAAAATTACACCTTGAAACAGTCTTTCTACCCCAAATCAATCTTTTTAGAAAATCCACGAATCCTAGTGTTTGTAATTGAAATTTAAGCAGCTGAACTGGAGCTCGAGGACTCGATTTCTTCAAATGTAATAACAGCAAAACATTAAAAATCTTAAAACAGAATTTTCAATCTTTGATTCAACAGCCAAATAAGAATGTGTGGACTTGAAATTAATAGCGTTTCTAAAAAATATGAAGGCTTTCAGAAACCCAAGAATGAAAAATTTTATTGCTGTAATTTCATATAGCAATAAGCTTTTAGTCTTCATATCTCTATCACCAAAGCAATGATTTTGGAAGAACCAGAACAATCAATTTCCGTCTTTGAAATTTCACCTACCGATGGCTTCTTTCCTTTCATTTTCGGATGATCAAAAGCTGGCTGTTGATGAGTTAAAACACAATCGATTAGATCGCCATCAGGACTCTGCATTGAAGAAGAACGGAAAGCCCATTATACCCAACAATTCAACATGAAAATGAAGATAGAATAACAGATTTTGGCAAAGAGCGGCGAGTAGCTAGGAGTTCAGAAAATACCTGAATTGTTTTGACAGCTGGTTTATTGATTTTCTCAAGATAAGCTCCCATCCACTTCATCGTCTGCAATTTGTGGCCGGCCTGGAAGGTCTGATTCGACGGTGATAGATCGAAAGTCTCCGAGGTGGAGTTGATTGACGATGCAACTGGACCAATGGAAACAAGAAGAAGAAACCCAACAAACATGACCATCAATGGGGAGATTCTGTAGCAGCTAGAGGCCATGTCTGAGGGATTTAGGTGTGTTTTTTCTGCTAGGACTGTTTGTGTTTGTTGTACGCAGGTATGCGGTTGTCTTCTTGCTGTTGTGTGATGAACATGAGACCACATATTCCTCGTTCTTGTCCTGCAAAATCCATTCCCGCTTCCAAACAAACCCATCCAATGGAATTTACCTTCTCACCATTTCCAAAGCTCTCTCTCTCTCTCTCTCTCTCTCTCTCTCTCTGACAGAAAGAACTTTCAGGCATGAGCTGAATTTAAAAAGACCCAGAAGGGTGGGTTTTTATCTGGCCTTGAAAGGGAATGAACACCTAGGGAGCATCCCTACTTTATGCCCTCCACAGTAATCTTTAACAATCAGCAGATAGGCCCCAACACCAATCTTACACATCAGATTGATGGAAAATTTTCTGGTGGCTTTAGTAGGATCGTCTGATGTAGGGTCCACCTCCCTATATCACTTCAGGCATGAGCTGATATAGAAATGCCCAAGTAGGGTGGTGGGCATTATTTAAGCAGTTGACAGTGTGGAGATTGTGGAAGGAATATGGATTTCGCGGAAAGAGACCTTGTTTTTGTCAAAATCATGGGCTCTTCTGTAAGGAAAGCAAGAGTTTCAGTCTCCAATACAAAAGGGCACAGCTTTAGCTCTCTCTGCATTATTTTATAGGCCTACATGCCACTTATTTCCGTTATTCTTTGCTTGGGTTTTCTAGTATTCTAAATTCTTTACTTGGGGTCTCTTTCTCATCTCCCTATATATTCCTGTGTCAGCTCCACCAAAGAAAAGTATCCCACTTTGCAATTACCTGACTGCATACATACTTTTTGGTTTTCTAAAAATTTGCATTGCATCTACTGTCCTTTTGAACTGTTCTTGTTGCGTTGTTGGCTGTGCTTATTATTTCTGAGTTGTGATTGTGCTGGTCCTGATCATGCATATTGACATTGATTTTATCCAAGGTTCCCATGTTAATTACACTCTTTTCATTAAATCGTAAATCACACACCTGTCCATCCATAAGCTCTGATGACATAAAAATGCATTCAAGACAGCACAACACATTAGAATATATATCATGAATTGAAAATTTGCCTCCAAATCAGTTTAAAATAATTTTATCTTCCAATTTAAGAATAATACCTTTCTCATCTTTGGAAGCTAAATACTAAATGGAATTTTCTTTTCTCTTTTCTCTTTTTTCTTTTTTTATCTTTTTTTTTTTTGTAGAAGAGAATGATGGTGATGAAGGAAAGATACAGAGAATATATGACTTGGGAGCATTTCAGTAGCTCTTAAGCTTACTAAGTAATAATTATAAATTCAAATTCTATGGCAGTATCCTGCAAGGAAGAGAGTCTTGATTAGAGGAAAAGCAGCCACATTGTTAAGGAATCAAAATCATGAGCTAGTGTTTTGTGAAAATTCTGGAGGGAGAGTGTTGGAGATGGTTTCAATGATGCAAGGTCGAAGGCATGGTTGTAGAGGTGGTCGGTATGGTGCATTAATCAAGGAAAAGCCGATAAATAGATCTTAACAAAAAACAGTCCATCCAGGAGTTGGGATGGCGTAATTGTTGTTAGCCGTGGGTCTGGGCCCAAGCCAACATGCCTCTAGTCAAAACCGGGCTAATGATTACGAGGGTGGGATTTGAGGGTGCAGAGTGTACCTCGATTTTTGCACCTAATTAGTATGAAATATGACAGACTACATAGCCAAGCTTGGTCAGCAGAATAAACATGACTAATAATTACTTGGTCCAATTCACTCCGTAAATATGACATGTGATATGTTGGTGTCTCGGAGGTCAAATAATTGAGGTTTTCTAGTACATTTGACTTGAGGGAAAAAATGAGTAAAAGAACTTTCGTGGAGAAAGAAAAATAATAGTTATTATTATTATTTTTAATACTGATATAACACTTAGCTATTCATAACTAATTTATATTTTTATATTTTTATTTATTTTAAAAAACTGATCTATTTTATTTTTATTATCATTGCTTACCTTTTTTCATGTCTTTGATTTTACTCTTTTTTTTCCCATCAAACCAATATGCCAGGGCTGGGTTTACGAGAAGCCTGGTGAAGTTTCCTGTTTTCCACCATTAAAGATCCCATATCTTTCATAGATGGAATTTTTTTTTTTCCTTTTCTAAAAATTGACTGGTGGATTGAAATACTTGTTTTCCCTTGGACGCGAAGATTTTCCCGCACATTCAAGTAAAAAACCTCCTTTTTCATTGATAAATATTTTATATTTTATAAAAGCATAATCTAATTCTAATTATGAAATACGGAATCGAGTTGAATAAAGAGTGATAACCTATGGAGTTGAGTAGGACAATCTGAAGTTTGATTGTATATAAGCAGGAAATGAGGGGGGAAATAACAGACCTTAGCTTTAGTATCTTATTAGAAATGCTGAATTCATTCTAAAATATCATAAAAGCACTCAGGAGACATGAGTCTTTTAACTTGTGAGTCAGCCATGAAATACGGGACCCATTGTTTGACTGAAATGACAACAAACCCTTTCTCCTCTTCCCTGGTTGCCATTGCTGGCCTAAATTGCTTCAGCACAGGCTGAGGCATTGTTGGCATGTATTCTACTCCAAGTATACAGCGTGTGTATGTGCGCGTGTAAATGAAATAAATGTGACGGGGACTGGCCAGTTGGCTTGTGGCGTCTAAAAATGTTTTCTATATTTTTTGGCTTTCTGAATAAAGGGATATGAAAGCATATATGCTTGAGCTATTTTCAGGAGTAGAGTTTGACAGCTGCAAACCTTTTAGGCTTCGTTTATCTTTAAGTAAAAGAAATGTAAAGACAGAATGCAATGTAAAAGAGTTGATAGAATGAAGATGAAATACAAGATTATTAAAAGGTCAAAACCCATGCTGAGTGTGGAGATCATAGAGTAAAAGATGAAAACCATTAAGGATAACGATTGAGAAAACAAGGATAATAACAAAAAAGAAATGGATGCATGTAAAGGGAGTGTTTTCTTTCTTTAGATTAAGATAAAACTGCTTATGAAGAAAAAGTGAGGTAAAAGGTTTACTTTTACACCACCTTTTTTACCTGGCTTTCACCTACTTCACACCATTCGCTGGTGGGTTTTCTAGGCGGAGGCATTTTTGTTTAGAAGAAAAACGCAGAAAACTTAGAGAACCACTTAGGCAGAAATACAACAGTTCTAATGACGATAGCTGATACGCAAGTTAGGATTTTTCCAATGAAATTAGCAAATTCCGACTCTACGATTGGCAAAATTGTTTGGTATAAAGACTAATTTAAATTCTCATTCACATAGTCATACCCTTGCGAAAATGTGCCTGGTTTTTCTGGGGTCTGCCTACTGCCTCATGCATGCACACCTTTCAAATGTCCAGCACACTTTCCAAGTAAGCACTTGCAATGCATGTAAGAGGGCCTCATGTTAGGGCTACACAGCCTCAGTAAACTATTATTGGGACCTTTATCATCCTTATTTATTTATTTATCCCTGCAATGTGCTTGCCACTCACCTCTGCAGCTCTTTCGGAAGTATACTGCAATAAGGCTGGCCCATGAAGAGCCACTCTTCCCGCAACACAAGTCTAAGAGAATAAGATATTCCAGAGAAAAGCTACTTTTGCTGCTCATATTATTTTTACTTGGGGCATAGACAACGCTGCAAATTTTTCAAAAAACAACGGCCGTCCATGTAGATGCACTGAAACATGTATGTATACGTCCCTATTATTGGGGATGGCATATGATTTGAGCAGGTGGGAGGAGCTGCAGTCTCAAGCCATTTTGCAACTCATCCAAAATTAAGCTTCTCAAAACCCACATCGAATCTTAAATACCCCACAGGGTTTTGTTTTTCTTAGATTTCAACTCAACATTTATTGAAAACCCAAATACTCTCATCTAAGTCAAAGGTATTTAAATGGCAATATTAAGTCTCTATTAGCATATGAAGAAATAATTTTTATTTTTCCAATAAAGGTCATGCATAAAATTTAATCTATCTAGTAGATTTTAACAACAGCAGTAAACTATATTAATTAAAATTAAAGTAAGTATCATGAAATTATTTTAGAAAAAATTAATAATATAATTTTCAATCATCAATATGATAATAGAATAATTAAGCTTTATATTTGTTATGATACATGCTAATAAAATGCAAAATAAATGTATAAATATAGATACTTATGGATATAAAATTAGAATTCATTAGATATGACAAAAATATAATCTGTAATATATTTTATTTATTTGGAATATAAGTATTTTGTTTACATGATATTCATTTGTAATGAATTCAAATAAACCACTTAATTTTTTTATAAGTTTGAAATAAATAAAGGCTTTGTTGTCATCTTTTTAAAAAATTGACTTCAACAGCTATTAGAAGTTTTTATTAAATATTAGGAAGGCATTTATAATAGCCGACCCCTCAGGGCATTTGAGGTTTCCCTAAACTTGATGGTGTATTTAATAATTTCTTGTGTTAAAAACACAACAGGATGACTTTGTGAGAGAAGAAATGACTTGTTAACATATAATCAATGAATTACCATGTATGCTTTCAGCTTAATTAAAAGAATAGTCAGCTTGTGTGACTTAGCTCTGGCAAATGCGATTGGGATGATTTGAATTACGTATACTATTTTACTGTGTTCTAATCCAACAAGCTTTGCCCCTTAATCCCGAACCAAGCCAGCAGCTACCCCTAACCATGTACGACATAGCTTCCCTAGCTCCACACATCTAGCTGAATGGGTGGAGGCATTAATTAGTGCTGCATGAGAAAAATGAATACTTTTTTAGGATATGGTTTTATTTCCCTCTGCCCATGAAAAGTGAAGATTATCTGAATTCATGTCTTGCCCTTCTACTATACTAAGTCATGAGAGAATCTCATGTGTTGAATTGCTATAAAAACAGGCTCTCTCTGGTCCCTGCAAACTCTCGTAGAATAACTTGCACCTCCCTCTCAATCTTCATGTAGCCATTAACCTAGCCAGTAGGTTCACATCTCAAAACTCAAATTTTCACCACATGCATGATTTAGAATATTATATGTGAATTTAATACGTATTTACATCAATATTGTCCATTATATTTTTAGGCTCCACTTATTAGTGGACCACCGTCACTGTCAATCTCAAAAACTTGAAACTTAAGCTGTGGACCACAAGTGAGTTAGATGGATCAGTTCCATCCAATCCAGCTTGGAAAAATACCAGAGCCGTGGCCGGCTGTATCATTTTGGAATTCCCTTCCAAAGGCATTTATTTGTACATAAAGCTGACATATGATTGCTTTTGAAGGTCGCAACGTACACACGGAGAAGCCTTCTCATACAAGTGGCTGTACTGCTAATTGCCAGTGCAACCAGTGCACACTGTCATGTGTCCCCTCCACTAACGCGAAGCCAAGCGCTTTTTAAGTGGGCCAAATTTAGCGGTGGATGCAGGATGTTGCAGAGGTGCCCATTGTCGGACACTCCAAGCGGATGCATGGCAACCGGACCAGCTGAAAAGACCCGAACAACGTTGTACCGTTAGTAACCATCCAGCAAACTTCAACACCTGCCAACTGGTTGTGACATCAAAAGCAAGCCAAAAAAGATTGTCACCTCCGTGAAATATCCGAAGGCAAAAATCATTTTCCTCCAATTAGCAAGTCGTTAATTTATACTCAATGATTAGTTCCATATGTCAATACTGTTGATTTATTGACGCCATTTATGCTCTCAAATGTGGCACAATATTTTTGATACTATACTAAAGCAGTCTTGACCAGTGTTATCAGAATCTGACCGCAATGACTGACCAAACCGGTTCCACTGTGAACTGGTCCGGTCTAGCCTGGTTATGTGCAATACTAAATTTTTTTAATTTTAATATTTTTAATAAAATAAAAGAATGAATTAAACTTATCATATTTATGATTTAGATTATTTTTAATTATATTATATTAGATTTAATAATTTTTTGAAAAAAAAAATCATCCAGTTGAACCTACTGGATCGAACTAGTTATACCGTAAACTTGGACATGACTAGTTTGACCGCAAGTCTGGTTGATAACACTTATCTTGAAATGAATATCATAGAATATCACATCATGGGGAAGTAGTCTTTTTCCACATGCGGAGTTGTTTGTAATTTACACCATAAGTATCACGTATAAATTAAAATCCACCCTGTTATTTAGATCTTATCTTCAATGTTAAGCTCAAAGTAATAAATAAATAAATAAAATATCAGAAAACATAATTACTCATGTGAGCTATGTCGTGAACAGCCAAACGATGTAATGTTGCTAAATTATTGGTTTGAATATAGATTAACAGTGATTTGTATTTTACATTAAAACTGTTAGTCCTCAAAAAACCGAAATTTGATGGCGAAATAAATAAAACAAACATACGCTAGAAAATTTGGTGGGATATGTATAAATAAATGAGTTAATGTGTATCACACGTTCCTGTCACATTATTTCAAAGGGGAAAGTTAACTTAGGAACCGGTTCACTAAAGCTTGATATGAACTGCTTCGATTGGATACTACCAAGATGAATTGATGAAATTCAATATAGTCATTCCACTTAATACAGCGCATTTAATCAAAAATATATAAATTGTCTTTATAAAAAAATCGGCTGAGCTACAAAATGGCAATCACTTAAGATAGAATATAAATCCATCAAAATTCTTGCATTATGTGTGGTTCATGAAAATCTTTAATTAAAATTTTTGAGTACCTTTATTAAATAAATAATTACTCATTAATCTTTTATCGAACTGGTTCAAAGTAAACATCTCTCGTTTTTAAATCAGTTAGGCAAAGATACAGTGTGCCCCCCATCATAGAAAAATTAATCCCCCATTAATTTGACTTGCAGATCACAGCCGACCTAAAAGTGAAATTGCTTGATTTTGAGGCATAAAACGTGCTAAAAAGATCCCGCACGCCCTTAGAACTATAATACCATTGAAAAACTATGTTTCAAGCTTTTTTACAGCTTTGATGGATAGTGCTAGGTAATTTGAGTCCATCGACCACTCATTAACATTCCTGCATGCAGTGATAGGTGGGGCCCATTGACGATGACTCATTCATGGTCATGATGGGAAGCCCTTTGAGAAACTCCAATGGTAAGCTTTATGGGGCATGGGGCATGGGGCTGTCTTTTTATTGGAACCCTTGAAAGGAAAAGGAGGGCTTGAGGGGAAGGGAAAAAAAAAAAAAAAAAAAACAAAGAGGAGGAGGAGGATGTTGTTCACACCACATGAAGGTCTCGTCATGCTGGGTATTGAGTTGTTTGTTTTGTTCCTCTCCCCAAACTAGAGGGGAAAAAACAAAAACAAAACAAAAGTTCTACTTTCATGATGACTAATCATAATATCTCAAAAATTGGAACACTCCCTAAACTATTTTTCAAATATGGTTGGTGAGAATCTCATGAGAGTCTAGTTGCAATTTTTGAAAGACCATCTTCAAATGCAACTTCAGATCCCCACGCCTACAATTTATTTATTTATTTACGTGATAGGCTTGTTATCAATCATCAAAACGGACACATCACATCAGTATTACAAATTGGGTGGGTGAGCTCCACTGAATGGTCAAATATGAAAAATATGGATTGTTTAACAAATCTAATTAACAATGCAGCATGAATTTCTACGCAGTAGTGTGCTCAGTTCACATTGAGGTATAGGCCATGTGCAGTTTCCAAGTGCCGTTTATCAAGAGACCGTACTGTCCAGAGTATCTTCCATTTTCTGATGTTGGTGGACGGTAAGTGCGCACTGACCGACGATGCGCGCACTCGTTCCTAGTCAATCTTATTCGAGGCTGAATTTGACAGTGCAATTGAAGCTTTCCAAGAGTTTGACTTATGTTTTTCTTCTTTTCTTTCTTTCTGATTTGTTGTTTGTTTTCCCACTCTATCTTGCCATCGCATATGTAACCCCACCTCAAGCATATGCAATTACATAACAATGATGCCAGCCATAACATAAATACATAATAATAACAATTTAAAAGATATATCTATAATAGTGAAAAAATTAAGATTGCTATAATAGATAAAATCAACTATTGGAAAATAAAATTTTTTCTATATAACCCTTTTTAATTGAATAAGCCAATCAGCTATTAAGGGTGACATTTAATTATTCTTAATATTTTTATTTTTTTATTTTTAGTTATATTTTATAGCATTGTTATTTACTTTTTATATAAAGAGCTTATATATTTTATCCTTAACCACTCTCACTTTTTCATCTAAAAATCTACATATTTTGTCTTTATTCATTTTCTTATTTTACTAACATCACATTTATATATATATATATATATATTCTTTTATCTTTTATCACTACTCAAGCATAGGCTTGAAAATGAAAAAAGCAGCAGTCGGCCAAGAAAACAGGAAACTTTTTATAGTCGGCAGAATTTGATGGTTGGTAGCGGGAATAAAGAAATCGTTGGCATGAAATAGATGTTATGCAAAGGCCCCGAATCATGAGTTATAGAATGCGAGGAATATAAGCCCAGGATTGGGTTCATATATACCATATATATTCCAGCTGAGACAATTCGTTCAACCTTTACTGGTCTAAATTCTGCACAGAAGTATTCAGCAATCTGAGGTTGAGATTGCTCACTTGATCTAACTTCATAACCTACGAAAAGCAAGAAATGCGATTCGAACGGTTCCGAATATTTGATCTTCTTTATAGAGAATTACGATACTCAATTCATAAAAGATTAAGATGCCAAAGTTCAACACCGCCCAAGAAAAATGCCTGTGGGCTGCATTAATCTTCGAATTAGAGTTAGGAATTAAGTTGGGACAAGTAAAAAGCTATTGACCATATAAGCATTAATCTACCAAGTTTGGAATAATTCCGTGTAAAATAACATCTTAAAATATCAAATAATTAGAAAAAAAAATGTTAAGGGTGTGTTTGGAATCTTTGGATTAGAGGGTGAAGAAGACAAAGGTATAAAACGTATTTCTTCTTATTTAGAATTATATTACTATAATAATCCTTTTTATTATTATCTATATCTTCGGCCATTGCTCTTTGGCTTCTAATTAAATTATATAATTATGTTTCTATTCAGTTTATGCCTCACTCTCTTATTTTGCTTACATCATATCTTTCGAGGTGACAAATATACTTTTTTTTTTTTTTAGATTTTCTATCTTTTAGAGCTATCTAAATACACCCTTAAGTGTATTCATAGAAGGAAGTGAATGGTGGGCTTACAAAAATTAAATTTATAGAAAAGATTATTTCAAGCAATGGTGGCTGAATTGACTCATCTTAAGCAGATAACTTCGAAGCAAGACCAACCAAGCCCAAAACCGATTTGAGAGGTTGAAAACCATACATTGCTTCCCAACATTTTGGGTTCTATGGGATGACATCATGCTTTTGCATGCATATTGCATTTTAGATGAAGATTGGACGGTGGAGATTGAGTGGGCATCCAATCTGTGTAGATGGCGGAGGGACGGAGGAGGAATGGAATGGTTTGCGGTACTGGGAAAGTGCACAGACTGCACACATCTTTTGAAAAAGAAGCATGGAATCAATGCGGCCTGCAGAGAGAGAGAGAGAGAAGGGATGAGGAGACAGCCAGGGAAGGGAAGCCCACCACCAGCTCACGCATTAAAAGAAGAGAATAGAATCATGAATGGGAATAGTAGAATAGTGGTAGGTGCTTCTTGGATGGAGATTTCGCATACACTCATGAGAGCATGTTTTGAGTGGGGGTGGCCCACCTATCCCTATACATGGGTCATGTTGGCCTTGGTTCCTTCCTCCCTAAAATAAGGAGACGCACCCAAATGCACGTGGCACTTGCCAATATATGGTCTAAGAAAGGCCAGATACACAGACATGCTTATTACCTTATTACCTTCAGGGAAAAAAATTATCTTCAGGTTGTTTGGTGGAATGGAATGGATTTCAACCCATGAAATTTTTACAATTTTTAAGCAACCATAATTCTTTTTATATACTTTTTTATTATTTATTTTAATTTTATTTACTTTATAGGTGATATTATTTGGTTACTTAAACCAAACATAGGCCTTGAAGATTTAAATTTGCATTATCAAGGATGTTGGGAAGGTATGGATATCATCCTTAGGTCATTGGACGTAGATGGTTGTGATTGTGCTAGGCAAGAGAAGAAAATGGTGGTTTCGACTATGGTTGGGACACTGAGGGTTGGTAATTGGGCATGTAATGTTGGACGGTCCACGCACGTGAGAAAAGAGGTGGGCAGGAGACCCCACTATTACGTGGAATTGACTGGTGATGTCAACCCACGAAATGCCAACACAGGTGGGGCCCACCGTCCATGGATGGGATGGATTGCCTGCCAAAGTTAATTCACGTACATTAATGAATGGGTAATGTCATGTTTGCCCACGCGGTCGCTTCCAGCAGAATGATTTTGGTCGCGTCGGTTTATATATA
>JAYJMB010031429.1:6748-31880 GCA_036873735.1 Pouteria campechiana
GTGATTGGAATTTAAAAGCTGGTGGGGCCCACAAAGCCGTGGTGGCTTTTGCAGAGGATTCCTGTGCCCACCCACCTCTCAACCGGTTTCCCCGCCCTGTCGGTGGGCCCCACTCGGGAAAGAAAATAGAAAGGAATCTGCCTCGTAATTAAAATCGCTGACATATTCCCACGTCACTATGGCGACCTTTCCACGTTCGGTCCGTTCTTTAACACCCCCCACAACCTCCCGCCCTCCCCCGGGGATTCGACTGCCGAGAGTGCACGCCCGCTCCAGCCGAGGCACACGAGTGTAGAACAGCAGCCTCTCGATTATTCGGGCCGGCGGGCTGGGAATATCAACATCTGGTCGACTCTTAAGCACGTGAATGGATGGTGCAGATCTCATACGCGTGTGCTGCTTTTTCACTTGTGGGTAGAGCCCGCTCCCAACCGCATCCTGATATTATCTCTTCTATTCTGCGCATGCTCGCTCCCACGGATCTTCTCGCTTTTGTTTTTTTTTTCTTCTGCTGCCGTACCATTTTCTTCGTCGTGCCTTTTTAGGAGGATTTTGGTGAGGAGCTGGCGTGACACGTGTAACTTCTGTAAGCTTCCGATGCAGGCAGACGCACCGCACACGTGCAAGTGGTTGTGTAGCCTCTATTCTAGTTGTGTACGTGTGTGAGTAAGATCTGATTGGTCATCTCATTAATCGCGTGGCCTAAACACACATTTCACATTTTAATGCTAGTCTTGCACAAATGGCTGATCACTTTTGTGAACTGGGCTTGTTTTACCTAGTCCAACATGCATTGAATTTCTATATTAATACGGATTTTGAGGCCTTCATCAAACATATTTGTACCTTGATATTAATTAATTAGTAAGGGTATATTTGGATTGATGTAAAAGAGAATGCAAAAGGGAAGGAAATATAAATAAAGAAAAGATAATATAACATGATTAATATGACAATAAAATAAGATAAAACAGTATAACAGAATAAGAAAACAGCATGATTATTATTCAAAAAATAAAATCATGTAATGAATAAAAATAGATTTTTTTCAATATGTCATGCTAATACTAAAAGGATGGGGATAATAATTTAAAAGGCAAGGATAATGAAAAGAAGAAAGGATTATAAAATAGTGGTTACCTTGCATAAAATAGCAGTTACCTTGCTTTATATTTCCTTTTGCAAATATTTGAACAGATCCTAAATGAATTAGGATTAGTGAAGATTATGTAATGAAAATCAAGTATAGATGAAGTAAATATTTAATGTACTAAGATATTTATTTATATTTTAGTTTATCTAAATAAGATAAGCATTGTAATTAATTTTATTTTTTTTACAGTCGAAGCATTGTTTTATTAATTATTATTCTATTAACATATTCTAAATATACATTTTGTAGCAAATTTTACCTTTATTTAATTTATTCTTTTTTATTTTTATTTGATTATCTCTTTAACATTATTTCTACTTTGACTGACACTATATACCCTATTACCTAGATTGTTAATGCATTACTCCAATATTCAAATTACTCTTATTTGTCAACTCAAATAGCCCTTTAGAAACTTAACAAGTATTTCAAAAGCTCAAAATTCTAAACTTGACCCGGTTTAACCCCTTAAACATGTAATCATCATGTACTTTAAATAATATTTTAAAATATATTTTAACCCTGTAGGAACTAAAGGGTGTAAAGACTTTTCTTTTCCTCTAATTATCATCACCTTGTGATTTTTGATCCAAAAAGCCAATTCATGTTGCTTCGCAAGCCATCATTTATGCTGACATCACCCAATATTTATTTTTCATGTTATTTTACGTTCTTTCATTTTTTTTACCACTATCCATCTAGTCACATTCTAAAATTGATTGGATTAGGTTGGTGATTCCTACCAGATATTTGAGGAGAGCCCCAAACCCAATCCTTAAACTCTATCCTCACGTTCCTCAGACTAAATTCATCCCAGACAACACCTTGTCAAACTTGACCTGATGTAACCGGAGCCAACCACCACATGCAATATTGCATCCCATCGCTTCACTAAACTTGGAATTCTGCTTTTGCACCATGACTTAAAAAGCCCAAAAGTTTAAATGCATGGCATTCACCGCAAACCAAATCAAACTATAATTTGGATGCAGATCCCGAAGCTGAGAATGAGCACCACAAGTTGCTAGCTGTGGTTGACCTAAAGCTAAATTGCGGCACTTTTCTCTGCCATGACGGACGTGTGGAAGAGTAACCACTATGCAATCAGATCAGTCAGCTCAGCCCATTTGTCAAACACCTAGTCCTCCTAACGGCTGCTTTTGCAAGCCAGCAGGAAAACCTTCTGTGGCCACCAGCCTTCTGCGTGAGGTGTCTGCTGCGTCCGTCTGGTGCCCTTTTGCCTCGTTTGTTTCTGGAAACTCCGTCCTCTCGACATATATAGAAAAGAAAACGGTAGCGTAGCGAGCAGGGAGGTGTTACTTCTTCTAACAGTTACGTGAATCATGACTAGCCATAGACTCTGCATTAGTTTCTTTGAATAAGGACGTGGATGGTCTGGAAATTAGAAACTTTGCCGATAAGATATCTGTCCACGTGATGACGCGGAGCACTGATTGACCAAGTGGTATCTTTGTATAAAACCTTTCCCGGAAAAACTGCAGTTATGTCTTGGTGACCTAGAAAAAATGCGGCAGAGAAGCCTTGAGAATGAGAATATGGTAGATTGAACTGTCTGTCAGTCGATTGTCCTTCTTTAATTCATAGTAATGGGGTGAAAAGATCGTCCAAAGCCATATGATTTCATGCCACTCACTGTAAATAATAACCCCACCATTTACAAAGTTCTGCTTAGGATGCTTGTATAAGCTAGTCATTGGGGTGGATAAATTGCCAGAATTTGATAATTTAATTGCATAGGATGGCTAATCCTCGTACATTTTTATTTTTTGTGGGTTGCGCGGGAAATCCTCACTTTCAGTTGAATCGTACCAAGTATATCTGTCTGGGTCTATTCCATCAAGTGGGTCACATGATCACTTCAACCAATATTGTGGGCATACAGCTAAGCATCCTTTGGTAAGCAATTAGGAGACTAGGGCTATCAAGTAGACAATTCACCCCTTTCTTCAGCTTAAAATATCAGTTTATTCTGGTGGCTTTCTTTCGGCCGACACAAACGATGCCGACTGATTTCTTGGATAGTTTATGGTAAGAAGATTGACAATCATGTAGCCTGAGCAAAGGCCCTCTTATACGCATGTGGTCCAAAAATAGGCCTGCACCAATGCTAGCTAGTGGCATATCGGCAACCACCAAAATACTATTTCTAGAGGTTTGATAGTTGGCCACGCGTGTGAGAACCATATATATGCGTTCTCACGTGGGCAGAGGGAAAAACATCAAAACAAATTGCCAGATCTAGACTTTCTTTTGCCTGCATTAGGACTTCTGCCTGCAAACCGTCACTTTCATGTACCACACCGTGAAACAAGTGTTTTGAGCGTTTATAGCTTTTCTGCTTTTCATTCATTTGGTAGTGCTAAAATGACCAGCACTGGTCATTTTAATACGCCACTAGATCCTTTGCCATAGCTGACATAGGTTACACCATGTCTTCGCACCTATTATACGGAGGATTTTAAAACCTGATTGCTCCCTCTTTTGTGACGATTTAAGGGGAATTTTTAGGGTATGACAAGTGAATGTCTGTGCCAACTCCAGGCTTGATTTAATTTCCATCTGAGAATTTTCTGGCATGGGGTAGTCACTATGTGTTAATTGATTAGTATTAGTTGTTGCTGCATGTTAGATATTTTAATGTCTTATGTGTGGTTGACTTTGTCCAGCATGATATACCTAACTTTGTTGAAGTCTCTGTTGAGGCCAGACATGTGGAAACTCTTTTATTGAAGCATTATAAATATTTGTATATATATTGAAGGCATAGAACATTAGCATTTTCATCTTTTTCTCCTTTCGAGAACACTGATTGTTGAAAGGTATAACATCTTGAAATTATTTTCTTTAGTTCTTTTTGGTCTCCTTTTGAACATACTCAATATCGAAGGTATAATACCTTTGTACTGTTTTTTCTTGTCTCAATTTGAGAATGCT
Organism: Pouteria campechiana; assembly: GCA_036873735.1. Lineage (NCBI taxonomy): Eukaryota > Viridiplantae > Streptophyta > Magnoliopsida > Ericales > Sapotaceae > Pouteria > Pouteria campechiana. The sequence goes on from JAYJMB010031429.1 coordinate 10,857, forward strand.
CATCATTAAAGGTATGATCGAGGCATAACATTTTAGTGTTGTTCTCTTTAGCTTCCTTTCAGAAACATTCATCATCAAAAGCATAACACCTTAGTATCGTTGAAGGCACAACACCTTCGTATCATACTGTTTGATCTCTTTTCAAGAATATTCACTTTTAATCTGAGCTCATATACAAACTAATTAATATTAGTAGGTCTCATGGAGCGGTGCCAACCATGCAAAGATAAAAAAACTTATGATACACATCAACGCTAATCATTTTAACAATTTGGGTAAGCTACGGTCCATTTGAAATGTAAGTGTAGCCAAGTCTGCGCAAAAATAAGGGGCCAAAGCTCATCCTTGTGCCGTGTCGTATATATAAACACGTTCGCCCAAGTGTGAAGACCAGATAAAGCTTAAAAATGCATCTGCATCTTTGATGATCCAAAAATATATAGAAATGTGCCATGGACACATGCACCCCATTGTGAAGTCGATCGTGAAGAAAAGATAAAGTTTGAAAATGCATATTTCTTGATTCGAAAATAGAAATATGCCAAAGAAAATTCAAGTAACTTAACTAACTCGTGCAACATTGCCCATTCTTTTGTTGAATATTAAGGATTGATCAATTTGCAGCCGGTTAATTTGTCAATTGAATGTTAGGGATTGATCAATTGGCAGCTCTTTTGGTGACAGAAGACGCACCCACTAATTATGACAGTGGGAGTGACAAGAGATCCATGACTAACATTTAGCTTAGGAGGTATGAGGAAAATTTAATCTTTATTCATTATTTTAGCTTCAACCACATCAAACACACTTGACTGTTTTATATTATTTAATTTAATTATATCAAACAGTTTTTACTTATTTGCCATAAGATGCTTATCAAACAAGCCCGTAAAAGCATAAACAGACAGCCATGACTTGTACACTTGTAACTTGTTGAAATTCTCCTTTGGTCATTGAGCAGTTCACACTGTATGTATATATTTGTCTGGATCACTTTGGACTAAGCTAGTTTAGAAGATGATTAAGTTAATGGGTTGGGTTGGACCAAACCCTACCAATAAAGAGAAGAAACCGAAGGTCGTGTTAGATGGTCCACACAGAGAATAAACCGAAACGCAAGCACAAACACACGTCTCCTGTGTATAGGAAAAGATCAACATCAGATCATGAACTGATAATGAAAGGTAAAGAGATCAGAAGAAAGATAACCTGGTATGTGAGCCAACCTCTCTCCCAACCACCTGAATTCGTGAAAGAAAGACTAGTCACGGGTGTAGGACGAAGCTGTAATGTAGGCAATGAAATATTCAATTCTTACACATTAGCCAGAAATTCCACTCCCACCCTTTTAATAATTCCCACCCATTTCTTTGAGGTGCGAAAATCACGTGACTCCCTCCCCCTACCTGTTTTACTTCCTCTTTCTCTCCCATCCGTGATTAGTTTTATTAAAGTTTGATAGCCATGCACGAATGTATAAGGCAACCTTTCTAGACAACACACGTACGTGTGTCACCCATGGACAGACGTATTTGATCTAAACCATCCATCACAGGCCTCTTAATCTATTCAGGCACGATGATGTGAAAGGAAAATAAAGGCATGTGGTTGATAAATACTTGGGAGTTTTTGGAACCCATGAAGATTATTATTTTTTTTGAAGCGGCCCACCTGATGGATGGTTAGATATTTCAACTGTCTACCTTGTTGAAAGGCATGGATGATCACCACTTGGTGAGGCAGAAGTAGTGACTCCATTTGGCCGACATGCCTCGGCCACCAGTTTGGAATCAACGGCACCAAAAATCCTTTTAATTGAATATTTTTTAGTGGATCATTTTGCCCCTCTCTTTTTTTCATTTGTTTGTGTTGCTTTCGTTATCATCTTTTTCACCCAGTCTTATTGAATTGAAGTGATACAAAATACCCATTTGACTTCAAATTGTAGTAGTTTTTCTTCTAATCACTTACTAGAATATTCGTCTCCACCGGTGCTAATACGATCTTTCGTGAGAAATTGTTTTGTCAGATCTGGGTGTTGATCAGTCAGCAAATTAAAATGGACCATCTAATCGCCAGTTGAAATATTTGAGAGGCATTTTACTAGCTTGACAAGAGAAGGCTATCTTGTCAAATCGATCAGTGGGCCATGGGCTGTGTATTTCTAAACCAAAACGTCAAAGCATATGCCATAAAGACCAATTCCACAAAATTCCAATGTGAGTAAGTGGCGTGGGCAGAAAGGATCATGACCATTTTGAATGTAAATAATTATGGTGCTTATGATCCCGATTCTTGAAATCATTGCACAAGCACCTAGATCATAAACTGTTGTTATGGAGCTTGATGTTGATTGCAATCAAGATAATTTTTTTTTTTTTATTCCTCTATACAACACTCTGTATTTAGATGCATGCCTATATTAAAAATTCAGAAACTCTTTGAATATTTTAGGGTGATATTTTCATATTTTACCACTAACTTTGGAGTACTTAGGTTTCTCCATACGATGAAGAAGGCATAAATCCTTGATAACATCGGACTGAGGAGTGATTTTGTAAAAGGTTGCTTCATTCCAATATTCCATTTTACACACGAAGATAGCCATGGAAATAAACTTTATTATCATGTAGCCTATGACAAGGTCAACAAAAAGATTTCAAAAATTGAAATTAGCCATAGTATGATGCAAATTAAAGCTTATGGTCTGCTTCTAACGCCAACCTTAAGACATAAAATATTGGGTGGCAGTAGGGAATCAATTGTGTGCGCGATGGTCAATGTTCTCATGCTAGTTTAATCAAATAAATGTAGGATTTGGTAGATTTCAACCTAAGCAAGATGTCTCGTTCTGAAGTGGCAACACATGCAAGGATTGTCAATAGAATATGTGGAGAATAAAAAATGAAGAAAAGACCCAGGCGGACAGAGGTCTTAAGACAAATGACAACCCAAACGAAAGAACAGTGGTCAAATGCCTTGATAATCTCAACAAAGGCTTATTCTGGAAATCTTCTGGGGACCAACCATCATTATAATATGGATCAAGCATTCATGTGGTTTTATTCTCTGATGCATATGGACTGCTAAACGAAATCCTTCCATGAGATGGGAAGAAGACATTGTATGTCACCGAGTCTCAAGCACAGTGCATGCGGGAGATCTAGGTCATTATTCATTTGGCAAGGTGAATGTAGAGGATGACCTTGCTCAAAACAGGCTGATCCAATCTCCAAGCTTTCCAAACGTTGTACCAAGAAATATGGTTGGTTCCAGATGATTGATTTTGGCATAAATTGAGTAATTGATCCCTGATATTTACACCAACGGCTTCAATCACTCACAGAAGTGCCATGTTGGGTGGCGCCCACAGATGGAGTACTGTTAGTATCCCAATACAGCATGCAGATGGATTTTTCATGTTGCATATTTTAAAATTTCTATTTCATGCTGGTAGAATTTAATTTGATGAATGTCAGTTGACTACCCCAGCAACAATTTATGAACCCTGACATCCGCCTCACGATTGAAATTGTCACATCTCTGTTGTACATACCCATTTGGGATTATTAGCTTGTCTCCACATTCCTGCTTTGGTGGGCGGCACTGTAAGAAAAAATGATAGAAAAGAACACAATTACACGTTACACGTTAAAATAGGAAGATCCCAATAAACTAATGCTTTTGAAGTCCACCTAAACCAGCCACTTTCTCTCCCAATCCAAATGGTTGGACGGGTGGCTTGGGTGTTCCTGGAATCGCTTTGTTTTTTGACATTCCATGTCCAACCCAATGTCACAAGCTATTTTCCCATATTCAAAGTTATTGAAAGGGTAACTCGTTGAATGGGTTACCAGGAATAGTGATGGAGCCATCGGGAGGTGGAAAGAACTAGTTAAAAAGAGGCAAAGTGATACTCTACTTCAAACTTGTAAAGGACCACCTAGTACACATGTCAAAAAGTGCTACTAAAGTGCCCCCTCAGGTTTCAATCATGTTGAAATGGTTTATGTGGATTGCATGACAAAGTCCATTAGTCGTCTGTATTGGTTTTTCTTGTTTTTCCAACATTCTGGGTGTATTAGGAATAGAAAGATCTCCAGCTGCTCTTGACCTGCTATGAATTTCCTTTTCTAATTATGGAGTTAAACCTATCGAAGCTAACCTCCCCACAGCCTTGAAATTCAGGAACAATCATGAGTGAAAGTTGAGCTTGTCGCTGGGTTATATTAAGAAAACACACAGCCGATGCAAGGCCATTTGTTTAGCAGGCCTCTATACGTTAAGCCCAGGAAAAACATGGGAAATTCAGTAAAACGTAGGCAAGCTACGACACTTGAAGCTAACATCTATCATTCGTTAAAATAAATAGCTAGGAGCACGAAACCAATCTAATATCACTATCAGTACTGATGGGACCGTAGCCAAGGTTCATGATAAATCATCCATTGATTGAACCCCACCCATCATTTTTATGCATGGTTTATGATGCAATAAATAGAAGAAGAGGGAGGAAGAGACTTTCTCTGTGATGAATTATTCTATGAAGTTGTCACTTTCAATATCGTCCAAGAATTTACTTTCCAAGGAAATATATAAATTTCGGGTTATTAAAATCATCGAAGGAAGAGGAATCAATGGAAAGGAATCCTTCAAATTTTTTAAGTATTAGGTGACAGGCTACAAGACACATGATTTTCGAGATGTGTACATATATTTCTCTCATCGTCTTTTATCCATGCCAGATACGATCGATCTTCGCTGCTCCTCTACTCCACTGTGTCATATACATCACATTTCTGATCTAGATGGCCCAGCGATTTATGTGGGTCACACTCATGAAAAATCTGAGAATTGTGACTCGATGATATTTCTTGTGAGAGCATGATCTGAAGGCTACTGCATGAAAAATAGAGGGATTACAAGAGCACTAAGGACAGATACTCGAAGAAGTAGCCAATATTAGTAAGAAAATGCGAAATCCTCAAGTCTTTTAAATATTCCAAGGCATACTTAGAATATAATTTACATCTTGTCTTGTTTGTGTACATGGGAGTTGACATTTTCATTATTTTACAGGATTTCCAGATCAGAGAATCTTGCAAGGAATTGCCTTCGTATTTTATTCATTCATGGACAGTGACAACTCAGTACAGTACTGTTGTTTCTCAGTATATGCTGGTTTTATAAAATTGTATACTCTGGAATGATGGACATACAGCCTAATTTTGGAGAGTAGTGCATACTTTTTAACCAATGTATTGTGGATTATCTGGGCCCTGCAAAAGGTTTCTAACTTCGAGTGTTACATGGTGAGAATACTTGGGCAGAGCAAACATACAAGTTTTCCCAGATGATTATGTGGACCTTATCTTGCAATGGAACTTTTTAACAGCAGCTTCCCGGCGTCCTAGCTATATAGATGTTACAAGTGTTAAAGACTAAAGAGACAGGATGGCAAGCTTGCAGTACTAAGTGACTTACATTTATCCCCGGCTACATGATTTCTGAGGCTGTAAACAAGTCTACTTTCACTGGCTTGGGCTTGACTATAACTCAAACCAGAGGATTTGAGTTTGTATTGACCTTGTTCAAGCATGTCACGTGGAGTTTGAGGTATTTGTTCAAGCTTGCGCTTTAATAAAATTCCAATTTCAATTTTCAACTCAAGCTGCCTTGAGATCAAACTGTTCAAGTTGTTTATTTAATGCGTTTTCGAATTTTAATAGATGGCACAATAACAATGAAAATGGCCTATTCTTTAGTAAAGTTATATGAGAAAATGAATGAACCAAAATATATCATTGCTATGCATAAAAGCTTGTACTATTACAAGAGAGATGTTTGGTATACTCATTCTTATAGCATTGTTTTGGGAGTTGATAAATTAATATAGTTCAACCGACATGGAACCAAGTTGATACTGGATTCTTGGACTATCCATTGTTGCCTTGCCCTACCTATTGGTAGGCCCACTTGGTCCCCCCATATAAGTCCCAAAAACACTAATTTTATACTGAATCTAGGATATGAAACTTCAATCTGCGTGGGGTCCCTCGACTATGTTGCAGCATGATGCAACCAGAATGACAGTTGCATTCCTTTTAATCACCAAGCGGTTCCAAAATACATTAGCATATTCAATTGCTGCTGGTGTTCTTTTGGCAAAGAGTCGGCGTTCCATTCAAATTAAGCCAACTAAAACAATAGGCCATGTTCCATTCAACATGTATGTCTAAAACAAGATCATGGTTTCACCATAAATGAGTAAATGAAGTCCATTCAAGGTTAAGAAAAATGTTTAATAAGAAGCCAGCTAAAAGTGAATTACAGTCGAGGCAGGGAGATTTATATGCGCAGTTATGAAAATAATTATGGTTAAGTTGTTATCAGGTTGCTGATGTGAATTATCAGTCCAGACACAATCCCGGCTGGTTGTACTTATGCCTGAAGTTTTTGCCTGAAACTTTGTGTTAGGTTGAGATAAACCCAATTCAACTTACATACCCAATTTTCACCCTCAACATGGTCAAAAGAGAGACGAGATTTGAATGCTTTACCCACCTTTACTCAAATTTCATACTAACCTACTTACGAATGATGCTAGCATTCATTAATAATATCCAAGTTCAATAAATGCATCAACAGAAAGCATCTACATTTAGTCATTGTATATTCAATCTCAACATTCTTGATTTAATTAAGAACTATGCAAATCTCATAGAAATTAGAGAAATCAAGAAAATTTATCCCTGTTTATATTTTAATAACCTGTAAACAAGAATTAGCAATTCGAAGAAATGATGATTCTGGGCCCTGAAGAGTTTGTTGGATAGAACCTTGGCTAAGGGCCCCCAGAACACAATCTCCCACTAGGAATTTCGTTTTGCTTAAATGAAGAAAATAACCCCGTTTATAGAATACAGATGACTAGTATTTTTTAAAATTTTTCTTGTAACCAAACATTGTTTCAGGTGCTATTAAATTCATTTGAGCATGTAATCCTTATAACTGATTGGATGAGTGCACTTTAATGGCCTTTGCTCTTTAAATGCAAAAATCTTGTGACGCTTAAGGTTCTTAACCTAAAGATACTTGCAATTTCATGATTTAAAAGAATCATCGGTAGCACAACTCAACAACCAATCTTCAGCTAAACAAAGTTTTGAAGTATCTAACAATGTGTACAGTGTAAACTGGTTTCATAGCTTAACTTGTTAAAAATTGCCCAAGTTTCGTTAAGACATGCTTATCAACAATGAGAGGGTGATCAATGTAAAGTTGACTGTCTCAATATATGTGAGGAGATAAGGTTACACGCTACCTTATGGAAGATAGAAACAGTAACTGAGTATTCGAAATTCAAATTATAAGCGATTATATTGGCATCAAAACTGTATTCTTGTGATCGTGGGATAGATGCTGAATAAGATCTTTATGAGTTTTACTATTTGTTTGTATAAGAAAGTGATAGATGTTAAAGGCTTTGATAGTTTTTTAACGGATTAAAAGAATTTGATAATTTCTTTTATTCAAAAATTGATTAGTGCCTCTTTTTATCGGATTTGACATTATAACTAATTTTAACAAACTTACTTTTTTATTATTATGTATATATCCAATCGTTTTCATTAAAAAGTCTTTTTTTTTATATGAATACCACCATGTATTTCAAAACCACATTTCTAATGTATTTTCTATCAAATATACCCCGTCCAAAGTCCAAATACACCCTATATAAAGAATCATTTGGTAGTGTCTTAATCTCTGATTTTTCGAACTTAAACACCTATATAAATGGTTTACACCCTGAATCATAGCCCAAATTTAAATTTTGGCTTGAAGCCCATCGAGACAAGTCATGGCAAAAGCATATATAGCTGAAGTGACTAGAAAAATTGAATTTGGCTTCATCTATCTCAACCTTTTGACTAGTTTGAAGAACAACCGGACCATCTCATTCAATCATTACGAGGCAGTTAACTAATTCCACGCAATCCTTGGAGCAAATAATGGTGCCGACAAGATAGATAACCAAATCCACGACAAAATCCACCCCTTCGGCTTCTTCTTACAGGCCCCCCTAAATTCTTCATTCATGATCTTGAAGAAACAGTAGGTAACAAGAAATCCGAGGTAGGATACTATACACTCGGCTGTCTTGGAGTTTCTTGGCCTCCGAGTCAAATTTCAAGTTTATCATCTTACCTTGCTTGCACCCAACGTTGCCACAATCTACTTGGGTTGATTTGAAAGCATTTCAGTCAAGATCGGTAGACACCAGAACGCTTCAATATGGTAAATCTACATAGCAATTAATGTGGATGATTTGACAGCCATCTCCTCATGAAGACTTCAGTTGCTCAAAGATAACATGGTCGCCGTGATGTAACTTTGATGATTGAGCAGTTTGAATTATGTTGGAGATTTTTTTTTTGGAGATTATGTTTTCCAACTAAGAAAGCGATGCAGAAAAAGTGGACAGCGTATTGAGAGATGATTGATGTTTATTTTTTCCCTAGTTTTATCTGTGCTCGCACTCGCCATTCATGAGAGATTGTTTGGCACTCTACACCATACATCGCGTGTATAAAGTCTTTCTGTGCAAAGAATCATCCATCTGTTGGCTTTTTAAAGATCGAATCCATGAAATTGTTGCACTGCCGCACTGAAAAACAAACCTTCCGTAGTTATGAAATCTTTTAAATTGCATTCCATCCAGCAATTTTCTGTCCCACGTCGAACTAGAAAGTAAATCAGACACGGTACTTTGGCCGATCTCTAATAGGAAATTCGACCGTTCGGAAAAGAAAAAAAAAAAAAAATTCCTACCCACAACTTTGCCGTAACGCCCCTGTATTTCGGAACTTTGTAATTAGCTATGCTACAAGCAATTTGCTTCAGCATGAAATTGAGAAAAGAGTATCGCATGGGAATTGCTAATTCATTCATTTCATAGCTCAATATCTGAAATCCCACAGCATAAGCTTGGTTGGAAACATAGGAATCCATGACCATTAGCACCAATTAAAACATACAGATTAATAAACACCGATGGGCCAGGCACCTTCTTCAACAGGAGATCGCAGCCGCATTAATATCAATATCCAATGAACTCGAATTTACCCAAACCCTCATCTTCAATATCCATAGACTTATAACGAATGGCAAAAATCATTCAATGAAGACGAGAAAGCCACGAGTAGACTGGCATGACCGGTTGAACCTACATTTCGGGCCATTACAGGATTTGAAGTCTACCCTACGCATCCCTCACGGCCATTTACATGTGTCTAAACTGCCAGCCAGAATAGTTCAATGCTTACATTTTTATTTTATTTTTTTCTCTTACTTTCCTCCACCAGTAAGAAAAATTAACGAAGAGACGCAGCAGCATCCTGCAGCAGGGCCCCTTGAGCAACAAGATGCGCCTGTGGTTTGAGGTGTGCTTATACACAGCCCCTGCCCACAACTCTACACATTAAATTAATGCAAAATCCCCACCACATCCACCCATTTAACTTTAATGTTAATCCAAATCATTTCCTTCCTTTTACTCCCCAAATACATAGCTTCTACAAAATTTCAATTAATCATTTTGTTCCTCCTATGAAGAAAAAATGGGGGGAAATCCTTTAGAAATGAGTACTAGCAAACTAGAAAGTTCCAGTTCTTTCAATCTCATGTTGACCGGTCAGAGGTCGAGCCATTGAATCAGGCATTTTCCACCGATATTTATGTACACAGCGAATAAGAAACATACATTGAGAGAAACATGGCCATTGTTTCAGTGCAGTGATCCATGAGCATGCCCATAGCCAAGCACATGAGATATGTACCTCAAACCAAACCATCCAACTCACAGCCCCGAAAATATAATTGGATGGATCCTAACTGATACTATCATTTCAAGAGTATGTCCCATTAATAATCGGACTTGTGATTTGAACGACTTGCATTGAGACACATACATGAAACATCTAGGATGGTGTTTGGATGCATATGAAAGGCCATACTCTTCCAGCGCAGACATGTTGGCAGCAGCGATCATGGCTGATTATGGACAACCGCACACTAGCCAGGCAGGGCATTGCACTGCGAGAAATTAAAGCACTAACTGTATCGTGCAAAATGCTTAAACCTTAAGAGTCCGGCCCTTGTAGACCCCCCTCTGAACGACAAAGCTATCAGGAGGCTGAAACTCTTCTAACCATACAACTTCAGAGTCTATCCCACTTGACTCAATAATTCCTTCAACCAGATCATCTATAGGGAGAGAAAAAAAAAAAAAAGTTGTGAATATGCAACATAGGAAGAATAGGCAAGCATCTCTTAAAATACAGAGTAGATAGTCAAGTGGATTTAGATATAGCCTAACAGCAAACAGGTCATCATGGTGGGTAATGAACAATTAGCTGAAAATAAGTCTCAGCAGATGGTTCACTTGGTCCAGTCAACAGTGCAAAATATCCAATTGACTAGTCCAAACCTTTCTATTACTCTATTCATATTGTGTTTCAGATTGTAATTGAAAAGAAGAGGCCCAAATGAATTTTTTAAAAAAAAAAAAAAAGGAAAAAAAGAAAAGAAAAAGAATGGTCTCCAATCAAATTTTCAAACATCGAAGAAAATAGTGATTGAATTAGAAAAATACCAGGCAAATCCTTCCTTGGAGACTTCCGGAAGTAAGAGCAATGCCGTCCATCTGCTGATGAATACGGTGGTGATAGAATATCAAAGATGGCACAAGGCGTAACAGCTTTGAAAGTATGAATGTTGCCACCGCTATTAGGATAAAGAACTGTAGAGCCGCAAGGTGCAGACCTGTCCTCGTCTCTGACAAGCTTTGCTAGTCTCGCTGCAGAAGCCCACATGTAAATTTGAAATCTTGAATGCCATTTTCATACAATATTGTCAGTCCAATTAACAAAGCAAAAGAGATGAAGCATGTGAAGATGATAGTTCACAACTAATACACTGTAAGAACTAACATATTCCAGCAAGTAGAGCAAAAACACTTACAAACAGAAACGTAAGAGTTAAGGGCCTATTTGTTTGGATACAGGTGGTGTAATGGTTACACAGGCAATGGAGGAAATAATGACGGCAAGATAATAGGATAAAGAATAATAGAGGAATGTACAAAACAATATGTTGATTACAGAAGACAAAATTGACTGTGAAAAGATAGGATTAAAGAGGGATAGATAGACTTGAATGTAGAGTGCAGAAAAGATTGAATTGAATAAGTAGTTTTTTTTTTTTAGATAGTAGTAAAATGTAAGTAAATATCTTATCATGGAATGATTATTCCTTTTACCTGTGTAATGTTTCCATGATTCCATTACACCTAAACAAACAACTCCTGAAGAAATTAGACTAATATGAACAGCAACAACAAAGTCAAAGAAAAGAAACTGCACACTGCTCACCTTGGAGAGGACAAACAATTGAAGAAAATCACAGTGAACAATACCAGCTAAATCACATCAAAATTAATCAATTTGGTAAGATGTTTGACATTGGAACACGGAGGCTTATATGAATTTCAAGTTGGCTGCACTCAGACAGTGGCATCCCAATCCTTCTCCCAATTCAAAACCCGGAAGAAGTTCCCATTCAAATGGGATGAGGTCTTTGAATGTCAATCAAAAGCCAACAATGGTTAAAGAACAACATGTTTTTAGGTATGTTAAGATGAATTCATGGAAAGATGAGGATCAAAACAGAAATGAATCATCCAACGGAATTTAGGGACAACACCACTTTGGAGTAAGAAGAGGGCAATAAACTTAATGTGTTTTTGGATAGGGTTAAATGTAAAGAGAAATGGAAATAGAAATGGAAAAGGAAATAATGTTAGCAATATAGGAGGTAACGTCAACTATAAAAATAAATAAAGATAACATAGACTGGGATGATGATGAGAAATAAATGCAATGATGAGGAAGAAGTAAGATAATTAGAAATAGGCGGTATATTGTCAAATCAATTTATTGTTTATATTTCCAATGCATTCACCTAGCCATTTCATTTTATTCAAGCACACCCTCAGATGGTTTTGCACTAGTTAGGAGTGAGTTAAGCTTAAAATGCTAGAAAGTCCAAAAGGAAAGAGGTGAAGAGAGTTAATAAATATTTCTTGATGAATGGTACACTCAGACAAATGTTTCTATGATAAAATCATATGGCATAGCAATATTAATGTAGTTAACCCTAATTAGTTGGGATAAGACTTCAATATGAAGATGATTATAACATTGAAAAAAATGACAATGATGCCAATCACAAGGACAATGATGATATAGAATATCAATGGTACCCATGTACATAAATAAATATAGCTTTATGCATGTGACAAGTAGCATTTAACACCAACTCAGTACTACACATTGAACGCAATGCTAATAACAAGTCTAATCTCGCACATCCACCAGTAGTACCAATGAGCACTTTGAGATGTTTCAGCTTAGCTCCTTTTTTCTTTCTTCTTCTTTTTCTTTTTTTTTTCTTTTTTCATTTTTTTTAATTTTTTGCGACTAGACATAAAGTTGATTGGACTATTCACTTTGTGGTAATAGCACCCTTGTATGAATGACACCACTTTGTCTTTTTAATGCAGCCTATTGGGGTAATAATTAGGACAATCTTGCAAAGCTGAACTTACAGAGATCTAACTTTGATAAAAATAATAAATTAATAAAATTAAGCATTGACGATGCATGGTGTCTCCCATCACATTCAAATGGGTCGAATAGATCACTTGCAAGGGGCAAATGACTTGGCAATACATACTCAAAAGTTGATGTATTATTTTCTAGTTTTCTAATATATACCTGTCTTCAATTAGATCCATAAAGTACCAAGAATTAGGGAATTTTTTTCATCAGGTGTGCATTAAGTGAACAGTAGGTTAAATCACAGTGTGTTAAGGCTTCCATATATTTTCACAGCTTCAAATTGCATGCACGAACACTAGGCCTTCTCCCAAAGTTTAAAATATGAACTTTGCTGCTCAGGGATTAAATTTCTCGCTGTTTACGATTGTCATGCTATAAATGAAGTTGAATGGGTAATAAAAATAAATCATGGGAGAGTAGAAAATCATATTCACTTTTAAACATTAAATTATGTTCAGAAGAGAAGAACTGGAAGAGGGAAGGACAAGGAAGTTCAGGACATAATTCCAGAATACTAAGATCCAAATTGTTAAAGACCTGGATTTTTAAAGACCATTTTTGTCATGAAATATGACAGTGAATGAAGTAAAAGAATTAGATTTCTGTATTTATAATCTAATATTTTCTGGTTGTATCAGAATATATTTGGGTTGACATTGGATGGTTTCCAGGATAAGTGATTAGACAATAACAAAATGCACCCAGAAACAATAAAAGCACAAATATCAACAGTGTTCAAACTGCCTGGCAGCTTTTACATAAGCACATAAATATCAACAGTGTTAAAAAGCACAAATATCAACAGTGTTTATATTATGCAGAACATAATATAAACAGATCTTTACAAGCCAACCCAATGACTGGATGATGAAGATAGCTGCTAACAAAGCAACACATTATTCATGTGCTAAAACCAGGGGAAACAATGCATGAATATATTTGTTTGATAAAACAAGTTTTAGGCTTTCCCACATGTTTACAAGATAAAAGGTTTCCTTCAAATGGATAAAACTTTGATTAAAACAGGATAACATTTTCCTTATAAGATTGAATTTCCAAGACACAAATAAAGGGAAGCCAAACCATAGGTAAAGAGAAATTTAAATGACAACAACTATCTCATACAGGTGAGAACCATCTTTTTGATACATGGATCCTTTGAATACAGATGTGCATAACAAAATGTAATGCAAGCTATCAAAAAGAGAAAAACGGATGTGCCAATTTGTCTATAAGGACAAAATAAAGATAAAGAAACAAGGAGAGTCTAATAGACATGATATTAGAAGTTCATAACATTTTTCTATTAGAACCAAGAACAATTCTAATAGGTATGATGTTAGAAATCCAGAATCATCTAAAGAGTATATTAATGTCATGAAAACAACAACCGATCAAACAAGGTTTTTAGCTAGCCAGTTACTGTGTTTTGCTTCATGTTTGATATGGCATGTGGTAAAAGATGGAGCGAATTTGTTAGATTTATCTGGAATGTGAATAACCAACTATTATTCTCGCAGTATTGATCAGTTAAAAGTCACACCACCACTGTAGAATGTTGCACTGCATGAAACATGCCTAAGGAAGTGTACCTTCTGACAGATCAACAGGAGTAGCTGAATCAAGCCAATCATATGATTTCACGTGCACTGTACCATACAAAAGCTTGCTCAAAACAGTCATTCCAGGATGGTTGTGGAGGGGTATAACAGCTGAAGGTGGCAGACAAAATATTCCTATCTGCATAAACATTCAGAAAACCTTTTCACAAAAAAAGCCTCCAGTGTAAATAAATTTGTCAGAAATTAACAACTTACACTTTATGAGATTAAAAACACAAGCAGTGACTTCAGTACTTCATAAAATTTATAATGGAACAACTGCAGACACTACAAAATCTGAAAAGTGATTTAGAACTTACAGAAAAGCTTCCGCACTCATGCACATGCAGATACTTAATGGGGCCCAGACACTGGTCGCTCCCATTCTGCCCTTTTTTTCCATTAATAACATTTGTTGACCCATTCCATCCACGTGCTAACTGTGCTTCCTGTTCTAGACCCACATCAGATGGCTTGATTTTCTCTGGAATATCAAACTGTTAGAACAGTTTGCCATGCCAAATAAAAGGGTAGAGACAGATGTCCTACTAGCGGTTATAACAATGTATAGAATTTTACCAAGCCATATTGTTTGGAGGCGCAAATTTTAAATCTATCAAGAAACAAATATCCAAGGGTTAAACTAGATTGACATCTTTTTTCACAATCGTAAGATGGTCATGAGAACAGTCTACAATATACTACACTGTCATCCACGATACATATGGCATACAGGCATTTTGATCCACTCTCCATATCATGCATATCATCAGAGGATGGACCATATACCAAGAATTGCAATGAAGCAAGATCGTATCCATCCAATTTATTTCTTTGAAACAGATGGTTAAAGACAAAGTGTCAGTGGTTGAAATTCCAGAGAAAATATTATACGTCCACAGCCATCTTATCAGCATGTTTATGCAATATGCTCCATCCACAAAGGTCTGGAGAGTCTGGTTGACTTATATGGATCCAAGGCATATGTCAGATCAGGTATGACAATTTTAGGCATCTCAGAAAATGCATAGGATGACTAAGATGGATTATAAAGAGTTTAGCATGAAAAAGTATCAAATATCATTTCAGTTCCAAGTTTGGGCAAATGGTTAGTTGGGATGTAGTACAGTCATACTCGAATATTCCAATGGAGAAAGAATAGGTCATACTGCAGTAATTTTGACAAATACATGAGAAACTACAAGAACTTTGACCAAGAAAAAGGTAAAGTGAAGATGTCATAGCCGAATTTTCCATTCTGTGAAACCTTTTCTCACACTTCATTCCATAACAAGGCTGAGCATATACATTGACATGATTAATAACCCATAGGGCTCAGCTTCTGCAAATTAGAAAAAAAAATAAAAATAAGAATATATATAATTTCTGGCTTCATATTATCTACTGTGTGATAAAATCAGAGGCCTGAAACACCTTAACAGTTCCAAAAAGAATATATTCTGATAAATGTTCCTTGTAGACCATCATCATCACTGATCATCATAAGCTTCTTCAAAAGAATACAACATTGCACATAATCCATGTTCATGGAAATTTCTCCATCCCCAGACAACTGAACGAATCCTAAGAAGATGAATCCAAAGAATACAACATTGCTCATAATCCACCTTCATGTGAATATCTCCATTGCCAGGTAGCTGCATGAATGCTAAGAAAACAAATACTGCCCATTCATGCAATCACCTTGATGCCACACATAATGATGAACACCTACTCCCTCCCTAAAGCACAACATGGGCTCCCCTTGGGTTGCTTTTTAAATATTTGGGAGTTAAAAGGTATGGTTCATGGTTCTGGCTACTTTTTCTAGGTTAACTATATCAACTTTTAAAATAGATGTGGTATTTGGGGCATTTCGATTCGATATTCAAGGAATTTCTTCTGCGCACAGTGCTATGGAATGGATCTAGCAAAACAGGAACCCAGATTTTCCTTTCTCATGTTCTGGGTACGTTTTTTTCTTGCATTCTGTAATTCAGGCATCAACATGTCACTGATTTGATAGCACATTGTAAATGGGAAAGAAAAAAAGCCAAAAAAAAAAGAAAACAAGGTTCTCTATAACTCAGAATACCTTATGCTTAGGCTAATAATGCTTTTTTTTATTATTCAACCTAATTCCTGTATGGAATCTATAAAAAATCACACAGAAAAATTTCAGTAGTTTTTAGCCAGATTCCTAAACAACAACAAAAAGATAGAGCTAAGTATCTTCATTCCTTTTCATTTTCTTTTGATTTTGTTTCTTAACCTATCAAAATAATCCTCACAATGAATATATCGAGCGAAATCTGTTACAAAAGCCCCAACATAAGAATATATTAATCTATGGTCTGTGATTGAAAGGGATTGAAGAATAGGACCCAATGTAGCTCACTGTTAGTAGGGAAAAGACATCATAATTACAATGACGGGAACATCAACCAATCATCAATAATTTATCATTGCTTTTACTTAAAACCCTAATGAATCATGAGCTCAAAGAATTTAAAAAAATAAATTCAACGCATTAGATCCACCTAGTAGACTATGTATGACCCATAATTGAGATTCTGGAGAATCTCAATTATAGATCATACAACAGAATGAAAAATAAAGTCAAACACCAGATGGATGCATAATATGGATATATAACACAAGCACCTGTAAAGCAATAAATTCAAACTTCCAAAGCAGTGGAAAAAACTCAATGACTTGTGTTTCTCACCTAATAGAACGCGAACATTTTCAACGGCTTCATCAGAGGCTGGCCCATTCTTGGAGAATGATTCTTTGCAGACATTGTATAGTCTTTGTACAGCTGGCATTGTGTAGGTTGGATATTGAGTGAGCCAACTGATATTTTGAGAGAACCAACAGATGTGACAGGTTAGAATGCCTTCCCAAGAACATATAGTATTTGATGACTCGTTAAAACAACAAGTATGCACGGCTTTGGATTCTCTAGTTCACACAAGACCATTCAACTTCTCTTTGACAACTTCAGAACACAATTATAAATAAATAATATGACGCCTAAGACCTCAGCGATAGATCTCCTTGGTAGTCATTCGATCTATTTTTATTATGCTTACAGATGGAACAAATCTGTTGAAAGAATGCAAACAGCAAAAAGACAGTAAAAGAATCTCAATCAGTCAAATAGGAGAGAGAAAGAAAAATGTAACTTGAAGGTTAGGCTGCCATTTGTCACTAAAAGCATGGATGCCCTTTCCTTAGAAGAAATGGAGCATAAAGTTCAAATCGACAGAATAGAAAAGGAATGAAAAAAACAACATGCACGACTGAAAATATAAAGTTTCTTGAAAAAATGATAGATGAAGGAAATATATCTAATTCCTTAGGATAGACAAACTTTGAAGCAGACAACAGTGAGCGAAATAGAAAATGAAATGAGCACAAAAATCAGACATACCCATTGATGGAAGAATCAGAAAAGAAAAAAAAGAAGTTTTCCAAGGGCTATGGCAGGAAGTTCTCCTTGGGCAATATGCAATACAGAGAGAATGAAAGAAAGAAAGAAGCTAGAACAATTCTGTGACCAAGATGGAATAATTCTACCACCGCACGCTTCTCAATCATTTCAGGAATACAGGCATGTGGTTAAGGAGACGAATAAGGATAATAGGGCCGTTTGACCCACCAAGATCTAGACTTTGACTAGGATCACTTGAGTTGCAACAGAACGCCAAAAATCTCCATGCCGACCAAATTCATCACTCATTTCAGCATTCGCCGACTGAGTTGCAACTAAACGCCAACAATCGAATGACGCAAATAGGGTCTCTGAATTGGAGTCTACGATCACCCAATCCGAGAGGTTTCCAATGCAAAGTCCATCACCCAACGCCTCGAACAGCACAAACACGGGACAAATTCACGCAAAATTCACATAATTCAACCCCAAACAGAGATGTCGCCGCGGCATTTACCCTAACCACAACTCAATTTACAGAAGAACAATATGCACGCACCAAAAGCCAAAACCAAAACCAAAACCAAAATCAAACCGAGAGAGAAAAGAACACGGATTACGAAACGAAAACAGAAGGCCCTGGAATTACCAAAATTAAAATCTTTTTTTGGAAAGAGGACGTCACAGACAAGATTGGTCCCGAGGAGCACCGAAAAAGAGCGATTTTTTGACAGAAACGCGAACTCGTACGATGGAAATTTCAAGAACGAGCTTGGAAAAGAGCGAGAAATTGACGGAGGAGTGATTGCATGCAGAGGAGCGAAGGCGTATGTGGATGACGCAAAGAGCTTGTAGGTTAACATACCTGGCGCAGGATAAGGATGTGAAGGGGGGTGTGGCGTTGGCTCTGGGCTGGATCTTCCGCGAGCAGTTGGAAGAGTTCTTCGAAAGGGCTTTTGCTTTTTGGTAGCCTGCTGCAGCGACAGGCCTGCGTGCGTCTTCCTGTTACCTCTGTTGACCCATTTCCGCTCTCGGACGAGAATTTCTGCAGAATTACGAAACGAGGGCTTTGATCGGACAGAAGCTGTTGGCCATTCGATCTTTGGATCTGCCCGGGTAGAGCACGGAAAGGAAGATGAACGGTCAGGATCAACGGAATGTAATTAACGGTGGGCAGTTGTAGGGCAAGTACGGTGCTGATTTCGGTGGTCAAAGATTGACGTGATCCCTCCGCAGCCGCACTGTAGACGATGTCATAAAATAATCTCAGCTGTTTCCATGCAGCCGGATGAGTCACCGCTCATGTCGAGACGGCGTTTTAGAAAATTTGTAGCGTGTTTTCGAAATGCATTTGAGTTGGGCATATTTAATAATAATAATAATAAAAAGAGGCGTGTTGCAACAATGTATTTGAAAGGCATTTGAGTAAAATAGGAAATTATGTCACAAGAAAAGATTTTTTTGTAAAAATAAAAAAAGATTAAACTATAGAGAATCATGTCATTAGAACTGACTTTTTATAGTGATTAAAGAGAGAGAGAGAGTAACTGATAAAGCAGAGATGACAGGATATATAGGCCATGATAAAAAAAAAATTTGATATTTAAAAATAGTTAAGATATTATGTCAGACAAAATAAAAAATAAAAAGTGCGGCAATTATACCTGCGTTTAAGTACATCTTCCATCCAAACACAGCCTTAGGAGGTCTTAGCCACTCTAGATTTAAGACTTATCTTGCAGATCATAATTTCCAAATGGGGGTAAATATTTATGGGACCACGTTTATCTTACTATTTTTCTGTTTTACATTTATAAATTATATTCACTTTTAGAGTTCAATACTTTCTTTTGTATTTATGGTATGTTTATTTTATTCTATAAAAAGGGCATAAAGGCCCCATATACATGTTAAAGATTGTAAAAGTTACTTTTTGTTACTATTTTATTCAATGTAATATTTAATTATCTATGGTTCATTATTTATATTTTTTTCAAAAAAAAAAACTTATCTATTTTATCTTTATTTAGTTTAGTTTATAACTTTCTCATCTCTTTCTTAAAACCTTTATTATAGATTTTTCTTTCCCATCGATTTCTCTCTCTCTTTTACTTAAAACTACAAACACGTAATCCAAACACGTAATCAATGACAAAATTTTTCAGTATTGCAAGCAAACAAAAGACAGAAATCTCTAGAATAGCCAGGATTACTTCACTTTATATTACATGTGTTTACTGGAGATTGGAAAGGGACTAATTTTAACGTGGAAGTGAAGTAAAAATGTATTGGACTACATAACAAAAGATCACCTTTATCTTATGAAATGATACTAGGAGACAATAATTTCATTTGATGTGATAATTCGAGGCAACCTTCAAGGAAAGAAAGGAAGTCTGAAATCTTTTAGAAGAAATTTTATTCTAATGAACTAATTTAGACCGTCCAGTTGAACATTGTCGCGAGTGAGGGGTGCCGATGTGTCCACATGGCGGCTTCCGACTTGCGTGTGCAGGTATGAAGCTTCGTTCTCCGGGTGAGAAAGTCATGCTTTCTTTTTACTCCTCACCGTCACACACCACGCTCATGCACGTCAGCGATTATCATTCAAAAGGGAGGTAGATTCGACTTTCGTCAGCTATTAGCGGAAAGTCGGCAGTTGAGATCGAATCTTGAAGACCTCTCATCTCCGGCCGTCCATTACACGATGTCGACGGATCATCAGGAAACGAATGTTTTCTGATCTATTCCACATTCGCTTTCGTCTGCTTAATGACGGGGCGATCGTCCGTTTTCCCATGCCACCTTTTGCACGGAGTATCGTTGAAGAGGGGAAGGGTGGCGCAAAGCGCGATGGCTAACGTAATCATGTCACGAAGCAGTGCGACACGCAGTTAATCGCATGTGTTGGGCTTCGACGGCATCATGAAAGTGCGGCGCTCTGTTTTCAAATGTGGCGCCTCAACCGCCTGACACGTTGTCGATGTCGAGCCTCCATCAATGGTGGACCCCCAAGCATCAAGGGGCCATGGCTAACCACTCCCTGCTTGGAGAAAGCCCATCAAATCCATGCCTATTTCGCCTAGGAGCATGCCTAAGGGTGCAACCAAGTCTCGGGTTAGGTTGGGTTGTAATCAAACTCAACCCTTTGGCTGTAGTTTTCAAAATTTTAACCTTAATCCAAGTAGAACCACGTTTCTAATAATTGAGTTGTTAAAAATTTTTAGACACAATGCATACAATATACCAGCAGACAACTAAAAAACTTATCATACTGGATGAATTTGGAAATAATAATAATAATAAT